>JAOPUG010000333.1:2399823-2412823 GCA_027564375.1 Micropterix facetella | reverse complement strand
AATAGCAATATTCATTGTAACTATAATGTTTATATTTTATTTATATATACCTATGTGTGTATTTAAATTTCATAATATTAAGCACTATTATGTGTATGCATATCTATATATTAAAATTTAATATGTTACTTTGATTCACTCTATACTATGTATATAAATAAATATATTACCTTAACTACAACACAAAAATATACTTAAGCCTACCTTAACATAGGCGAGGTCTAGTTAGAATAGCTTAAGAAGTACAAACGGAGCTGTCATGGAATTCACCTACCAGGGTCGGGCCCATAATAATACTATTGTTACTTGGGGGGTGAGCGGTAGATTCCAGACTAACGACCGGCTGTGGTAAGGTTAGGACAGATGTTTTGCTACATGCGAGCGTCCACCTTACCACCCATTCACTGCCCCCTCGAAGCCATAGTATTTGAGATGCGGAAATTGCGGTTTTTTTCTGGGAATTAGTTCATTATTTTCCTGGAGAGACCAAGGTCCTTAAATAGGTAAAATAGAAATTTTACTGAGAGGCCACGAGCGCTTTTGTCAGATCATGATATTTATTTAATTTGTATTAGTGGTCTTTTGGTATATTGTATTCATATGGAACAGATAATTTTACGATAAGGGCCATCTTCCGAGATAGAGTGGAAAGAGTTATATCTGGACGAAGGGCTGTGCATCCGAGACTGTCCGGGAAATGATACTGTTAGCAGACCGAATCAACCTCCAGAATCCAATCTGAAGCCTTTTCTATTATTGAAAAAGTTTTGTAATATAATGTTTTTGCCTTTAGAGCCATCCCTCACAAACTGTATTGGTGTCTTGGAGGGTACTGTAAGACCCTTGGTACGAGCTATTGAAAGGCTAATTACCTCGCTATAACAGCAATTAATTTGTCATGGCGGTAAGTATACCGTCCTCGATCTAAAACCGCTTTGCGGCCAGCCAAAATATGTCTAGTCGGGGGTATTATTACAAAGAGGACGTGAACTATACTTTGAATAGCTTCAACGAGCGAGGTTACTGGAGTCTGGAAGTGTATGCTGGAAAGCATTTAGATAATTCTAGAGTCCAGTCATACAACACTATCTTCCAGTGCATTGGAGGGGGAATGCAAAAGTCCTATTGTTCAGTCATTTTGGCCTTGAAGGCTAACAGCATGAGCCAAACTGTTGCTGTCGAGGGACTTTTTTAAGTGCACATTACACATGGTTGTACTGCTATACCCCAGACCGGTGCCATTCTGGCTGATTCCATAAGAAAATATTTGTGGAAGTCTACACGGGCCTGTAGATCATTTGGATCACTGCGGCCACTTGCTGCGTGTTTCGTTATTGCCGAATCCTTAGAATTGAACAGAATCGCAGTTTGGTTATTCTGAAGTTGGCATGAAGTAGAGAGGGCAGTTTTATAGCTAGCCCAAAGTGGTTCTTGGACCTGAAGACAGTCGACGGGTCGGCCGGTTTGGCCAAGGACAACCAAGATTGTAATCTAGCTGTCACCAGCGCATCTAGCTGGGACAGTTGGGTTTTGGTGAAATCATAAATGATAAAGAGCCATGACAAATGAAAGGTTAGGTAGTTGTGGTAGATCTAAGCCTTTCTAGGACCAGAAATTAGCAAGTCATCTATTTTTGGTCGTTACCCTGATAGGTGATTTTTCTGCCGAGGAATTTAAAATGTTTATTTGGATCTATAAGGGAGATATTTGAGCCCTTATAGACTAATTTGTAGTCATAAAAGGTGAATTTTGTATCTATACGGGCGAGTCCAAGGTAAAAACATTTAGAGGGCTTCACATTATACAACCTGACCAGTGACCAGTCACACAACAACTTTACTTTCTGTAATAGCAGAGAAATCTGCTTGGGGCTCCTGGTGATGAACGTCAGGTCATCGGCAAAAGCGAGGCACGTAACCCCATTTCTTGTCGAACTGTGTCAGGCTTTCCAGAAGGTGATATTGAATACCTTTAGAGCTGATGTTGAATATCTACGGAGAGAGGATATTGAATATCATCTAAAATAGTCCAATAGCCATAGGGCGGGTAGTCCATTCTTGCGTTTTGACAAGGAACGTTAGAGAGGTGTAGTAGGAATTTAACATGTCGTGCACCACAGGTGGGAAGTTGTACCAGCGGATTCCAAAGCGGAGGAGACTGTGTCGGATTTTACCCAAAGGCGTCCTCTAGGTCGAGCCAGCATACGTTGATGTGGCGCTCGTGCTGCCTCGCGGCCTTGATGGCAGCAGCCAGGAGAGAATTGTGCTCCAGATAGCCTCAGACGCCACGCATAAATACTTTTTGCACTGACACTCCAAGGTACTCGTTCCGGTGCATGAACTCACTCGTCCTCGTGTGGACTATTCTAAAAAAATATTTTGGCCACAGTATCTGTCAGAGCAATTGGCCGAGCGTCCTTTGGTCCAATTCAAACTTAGACGTTCGGAATTAATATGACTGTCGCTCTGCCTAAGATCTGTAGGACTACACCGCTATTCAATATGTGTCAGAAGATAGATGCTAAATATTGCAGAAGGCAGGGGCACTTTTTATACACTAAGTAGGGAATACCATCAGGACCCGGACTAGAACCGGCGGCTTCCTCATAACCTCAGTGCGAATCTCATCTAGAGATATGAATCGAGAGGCGAAGGCTACAGTAGAGAGATGCGGAGGTGTAATACCCGGAAAGGGGGTGGCTGTACTTATGGGACCGTATTGGACCCGCATACATGATCGCGAAGTAGTCCGTGACTATTTGTTCCGGGAATTAGATTTTGCCCTTGGCGTCAGACAAAACCTTTTTGCTGTAACTGAAACGGTTTTTGTCGAAGGCTTCCTATTTACATTTGAAAAATGCTGCCTTGCGCTTGTTGTTTGCTTTTCTACGCTCTGTATCAGTTTTAGTATGGAGCGGTACACGCGCGAGAAGGCAATACGAGAATTTGATACAACGGCAAGACAGAAATTACTATCTTCTTTATCTTATAAAATAAGAAAAAGGCAAGACGCAGTCATATGCAATTTTAACTTTTTAAAATTCATTTACGATTTTTTTATGCATTGAAAGTTATATATTCTGTTTTTAACGTTATGAACGAAGTAGTCTTTTCGATCGTATAATGTGATATAAATTGTATTATTCATATAGTAGTAGGTAGCTATAATATAAATTATGTTTACGGATTGAGTAGTTATACCCAAATATGAAGCGGACTCATTGGAAGGCTTATTTTTAATATCTTTTACATGTATTACATATATGAAATGACTATCCAAAAACTATCACAAACATATATATTTTAAATATCCAATTAAATAACTATTTTCCTGACCGATTAAAAATAACATGCAGTAGATATAAATTTAATGATACTAATAATTCTCTCCATATTGAAATCCAAAAAGCGAGGCTGAATTTATGCGATTAAACTCTATACTGACTAGTCGACATGTTGAACTGTAACACAAATTAAAAAAATAATATTAACGCTGAAACAATTTAGAGATAGATGTGATTGATACATTTACATAAAATTAAAAATGATAAAAGGATGTTGAGCTCGATGCGCCTTATGTGCCAAATGAGACTAATGAATACCCAGATATAAAAATTTCTTCTGAATAAAAATTTAAATTTACTGTATACTATTAAATGTAAAAATAAAACTAGAGAAATAGTAATTTAGAAATAATAAACATGTCATACCATTGATGTAATTTGGTTATTTAAAGATTATACTAAAATAATAAATGTAATATCTAGCAGTATTCTTAAACCTATCAAAAGCATGTGGCACGTTAACTAAAAAAAAATATATAAACATCAGTGATTTAAATTCTCATCTAGTCCAAAAACCCTTATTTTTCCACGTGTCTAAACTTGGTTGACACCATATATCACAATACAATAGGAGGTTGTGCGTACCGCATTTTCTTAAAAAAATACGACATTGCTGCATTAGATTATGTTGCATGTTGGAGCCGTGAGACTATGATGTGAGTCCTTATTATGACCACCTCAGATAGCTCCTACTAAATAAGTGCACGGAACTACATATAGCTTCCCTCATTTATACAAAAATATCAATCCACCTCCCATCTAATTTATATAGAACCCTTAAAATCGATACACAAACATGATGCAAATTAACAAAGTAACATAATACTCTCAATCCCCAAATATATGTCCCATCAATCTGACCAATTCTTCTTCGTAGATGGTAGTATGACCTCCAGTAGATATAAAGAAAGCAAATTTATTGCAAGACTTTAAAACTGCTTGCATTTTATAATTGTTTGATGAAGAATATCTACACATTCTATGTATATATTTAGTAGTATAAAAATCAAGTTATACTTATTAGAACTATAGGATTACGTGCAGTTTATCTGAGTGCCTCTGTTTACAACATTAATCATTTTCATCAATCTATATATTCTATGCTTGTTCTAGTTTATTCTAACTAGTAACTAGTAATTGTTCTTTATTTATTTTATAGAATTCGGCAGCTTCATAGTTTTTTCCAATTAATTTGTATCAAATAATTAAACTTAGATGTAAGTTAAGTACTTTACTTTTAATTGTAAAATTATGACTAGAAGTTTTAGATATTTTATCTGTAAGGGAATTTCATAAATTGTAATGAAAAATATGAATAATTATAAAGTAGAGTGGTTGAAAGTATTGATTATTAAAAATAATATACGTAAAAGGTAATATTTAGATTAAAACAACTGTACTAAGGAGCCAATGTGCTCTGTAATGTTATTTTACCAGCTAAATAAATACGGCTCAAAAACGAGAAAAAAAACACACTTACCAACTTAAGTGCACTTCTTGCGGGCGAAATTAAAACATGAAACACAGCGCTCGCCTGCATTCTAATAATATGGTAGCCGGGGGGCGCAGTCTATGAAATTCGCTCAAAGGGTCTATACTCATTGCCTGAGCGAAGAGAGCTACTTAAGAGCTGAGCGGAATTTTTAATTACACTTTTATTTAGCCTGACGAGCGGACGTTGAAGGCATTTAGCGCCGGGCTAACGCCCGCCTGCGCAGGAATTATGAAAACGCCGCGTTACCCCAACACGCCACCCAGCCTCTGATGCGAACTCGAGCTCTCGAAGTTTACATCTTTACTCAGTGAATCGCAATGAAATTTGTAACATTCCATTGCGCTCTGTTGTAGATAGAAATTAAATGGTTAGCGAAGTGGCGAATCATCGCCCATCTCTACTTCCTTAATCGCACACCTCTACCAATGATTATATAGGGTACTCGATTGCTCAATGATATAACTTTGGATTTAAGACCATTACTCGGGTGAACCCGTTACCACGAGGCGTTTCAAAGAACTTTATCGCTATATCGCCACGAGACCAGCGTAAGAAATTTGGACAATACATATCCACAATCCAACATTGCCTCAGCCCGCGAGAGTCCGACTCCTTACCACAAGGCACTGGGAATTTTCAAACCCAGTGGGATTCCCTCGTGTTCTCGCTCCCAAATTTAGACGGATTTCTCCATCCGCCAGTTTGGTTCCAAGCTCGAAGTTGCTTTCACGACCTCTACCTGTCATGATAATGAAATATCGCGGACCCGAGGCGTCCTTTACTCGGCGATAATCACCCGAGATCGGGTGGCCATCGGGTCGTTTCTAAGGGTAGGCGACGATAGGTAGACACCTACCCCCACGCCTTTAGAAGCATTACGCAACTAGACTCCCCCGATTGTTCATCAGTCGAGCAAGGCCGGTAAACCGACCAATACATTAACCGTCCAGGGCTGCCTAAGGTGTTACCCTAAGTCCGACCACAAAGCGGGCTTGATGGGATTAGTCTCTCTTCGGGGAGGCTGCAGGATGGGAGCTGGGCCGTGAGCCTGACCGAGTGTAACAAGATCGTAGTAGACCGAGTGTATCATACGTGCTCAATGATAAAGTACTTTGTTACAACCTTATTGCGCCGGCGACTAGCAGGTGGCGCTGATAGTATTGTTCGGCGAAACTAATAGCAATTAATTTGGCCATCTATATTAATATTGATAATGAATGTTTTTTTATAAAGGACTGATTGATTATAAAAACCCATTATTTAGCCTACGATAACAATAATAATTAAATTATTATTGCAATCTATCGCATTTTCATATAGGCTAATACATCACAGAAATAATACGGAGAGATTAGAATGCTATCTATTAGTCTATTAGAACATTAACGCGTGTAATTATTATGTATTGAAATCTGTATTCGAAATAAAAAAATGACATCTTAATGTAAATAATATTAAAATAATAAGAGCTGTTATTTAAAATTCGTTTGTAATTATATTATTTTTTTTGAAATAGGATACCGTAATAACCGTATTTAAAACGCCATGTATTGGGCTACTGAACATAAGGCAAGATTAATAAATTTGGAACTACGAGTATGTGTGCCATCCAAGCGTTGCATTTCGTAGTAAATAAAATCCTAGCTACCAAAACGTAGTACGGTATTGAGTAATCTTATCCCTATATAATCAATGCCTCTACCCACAAATAGTGCCAAATGGTTCCTATGGTGCCGTGTCATATCGTCCAATACGTATAAACTCCGGTTCCCCAAATGCAGAGCCTCCAAGACAATAGGTTTACTTCGGCCTCCCCGAGTTGGGCCAATGCACGATAACTCGAGTAAACTACGTCTGATTATCTTTCGCCAATCGATAGTTATGGTCAATGCGCAGAGACCATTTGAATTTGGGGTATGCACGGCATATAGTTTTGTTTATTTCAAGTCAGCTAAGTTTAAAGCTGCCGTCTTTCTGCCAAAATAGCAAAACGTATTTATTAGGGGACCAGGCGTCTATAGGAGGTCTGTTTCGTTTTATTTTGAACCTATTAAAATTATTAAAATTACGCCATATATCGAGTGTCACCACAAGCTTTCTTGTAAGTGATTAAAATTGCAGCCAATAGATGCCGATCGAATTTTTTTAAATATTTCTGTTTTAGAATCTAATGCCCTATATAATATATTCTCATAATACTGCCGAAGAGTAGTTTCGCTGGAAGTAAAATGTTACACCGACAGACAAACAGACAGATAACAAAAATACCACCCGACAACAAACACCCACACGTCAACCAGTTTATTTACAGTTGTTGGTTAGTTTAGTCGACCTCAAGTGTGCTCTTCAAAAATTTCACTGCAAACGGGTTGTTTGAGACGTAGGTACTTGAACGTGACATTTTAGACCCTACATTACTAAAACATAGCGTAACGGATGAACAAATAAGCTTTTATGAGTTTGACATTCAAACCAGCTACAAGCCTCGGAATAATGATTCGATTGCGGAGCCGAATTCAAAAAAACAACTTCAAAGTCGCCACGCTTCAAGTCATGTTGATTATTTTCTTCGACTATCGGGCTGTTTTGCTCTCCAAATTCCTGAGTTGCAGAGATGCAAAACGCTTACCAAAAATGTTTTTGGACGATATAAAGCGAATGCGAGGAAACGTTTGCCCAAAAAGTCAGATTTGCGTTTTTTTTTTACTTTTGCTCCACCATGATGTTTTATCCGACACATCGACACGTGTCCACGTCTGTGATAGTTTCCGGGACTACATACTAACATTATTATATATATTTTTTAATATTACAAAATTTGAAAATGGAACCATTATATCTCATCTAACTGTCAGCTGTTTTTCACTGTGACGCCATTTTAAAATTACTTGTCTGCATTACAATGGATCTACCTTGTGAAGATTTTGACTTTATGATTTTTTAGATCTTTAGTGTAATTTGGCAGCTCAGCAGAGCCTCTCTTGGCTTCAAATTGACGACGAAATACCAAATTACATTAAAATTTATAGCTGGTTTGCAGAATTCAAACGCGAACGTATCAATCTCAGTCATGAATTTGGTGAAGGTCGCCCGTCCACCGCTGTCAACAACAAAAACATCCACGCTGTGCGCCGAATAATCGAAACAGACAAGCATGACGCTTATCAGGAGATTCTGGTATCCTTAGGTATAGGTATGAGTTAGGTACAATTAATCCTACACAAACATTTGGCTGTGAGAAAGCTGTGCTCGCGGTGGATCCCACACAATTTGACAAAGGCTCAAAAAACGGGACCCGTCACTTGGTGCGATGCGATGATTAACAGATTCAACGAATGGGCGTCAAATTTGGTTTGGAATAGGTGACGAAACATGGATTTACAGCTAATACCCTGAAACAAAGCAGCCATTTGGGATCTTTTAAAATGAGCCGAAAGCAACCAAAGTTGCGCGCGTGCAAAGTGCCGGCAATTTTTTTTTTTTTTTGAAAACTGGATATGTGGCTATTATTGCTTTGAAAAATCATCTTACCTTGAATACTTATTGGTACATGACCATTTGGTAGCCGAATACTATTGACGAACTCCGCGAAAGCAACAGTATATGCTGCATTATCTTACACCATGGCAATGCAGCTCTCGCATGACCAGATAAACATACGAATTTTTAAAGGCGAAAAATATCCTCCATACAGTCTTGACTTGGCACATTGTGACTTTTCCTTGTTGAAGAAATATAAAAAATTGGTTTATAGGTATGAAAAGTGTATTCACATTCAAAGAGAATATTTTGAGAAATTGATTTTTGTCCATACATTCTAATATTTTTCTCTTTTATTTCGAAAACTTTCAGTGTTGCCTTCGTACGCAAATTTTTGACCAAACACAAAATTATTTTTTTCGAACAAGCTCTGTATTCACTAAATCTGTCCCAGTGTGAGCGATATTTTCTGCTTTCAGCATTACATTAAAGGGGTCTGTTTTAAGGGTGACAAAATAAATGTGTATAATTAAGTCAATATTATGTGTTTTATTAAACAATTTCCGGTATTTATATAAGAGCGATATCTGTTCTCAGTTATCCTCCTCGTCCTTATAAACTAAGGCTTCTTGATTGTTTGTTATGATTATATTAAATTATGTACTCTAACGACAAAATGAAAATGTAATTTAAAAAATGATCATACCAAACTCTAGATATTTAAAGTATCCCATATGATACCTTGGATAATGGTATGCTATTGATATTATTATTGATATAATTATAATAATTGTTCTAAATTTATAAAAATATATGAAAATGTCAGAAATTCGAAATTTTTACGAAATGTAGTATTCAGAAATCTTACTAAATAGGAAAAGTATATCATAATAACACATACCTAATTGACATATCAAAATTACTCTCAGAGAAAAATACGGCGACGAACATGGTCCACTTTAAGAGCTGTAACTTTCAAAATAATCGGTTGCTAGCTAGAGGTCTGGAAAAAAATCCAATTCCAAAAGAAGTATCACACACATACAATCGATTATTACCACTACGGATTTGAAATATATGCACACATATATTCCACTTCTTTCGTACATATATGATATTGGCGAGTCGAAAAGGTATTTATGTATTTATGTAAGTTCTAGCAATAATCGAGGTCACTTTTATTCATCGATACTAATTTTCTTATCTTCAGCCCGTAATGACAAAAATGGATGATTGTTAGAAACATTAAATAATTATTTGTTAAACGTCCAGGCCTTATCACACTCACATGGGTGACCATTTTGTTGAACCTTACCTTTGTCCGCCCACCGGCCCTGTGAAACAAGTACTTTTATCCCAAGTTAATATTTATCATGAAAAGATGTGGGTGTTAACAAGAGCTTCCGCTACCTTTCCAAAGGCAAATCTGTGTTTTTTTTATTTTTTTAATGGAACAAAAGACCTTCTCATTAGTGGGAGGGGGAGTGGGAGTATACAAATACGTCACAGCTTCGGCCAACATGACAAATGTAAAATGGGATTTTATTACGATACTCTTTCACGCCTTCATGATATTTTATATTCGACACACTTTCATTGAAGGGTTAGAAGTGGGATAATCGACAAAAATATTTATTGTCTCATTTTTAGTAATCCCTAATATTTTCTTGATTTTTTTATTAATATTAGATAATTTTATCTATATAAATAAAAATGTAAATATTAGTTTGGTCGTAAACTTAAATCTTCGAAAGTTCTTCGCCGACACAACGTTGCATTCGAATAGGCGCTTGTTTTATATAGATGTCACACCTGTGAGAGTTAAAACCATATTTATACAGTGTCATCTGTTGGACGTAAAAGCTACACATGCTATACATGCTATACTTTATTTTAGAATTTATTTTATATCTATATGTATTTGATTGGATATATACTATAGAGCATACTATGCAGTGCTTGGTGCAGTTAGTGATCCGTGCCAGGTACATCTCATAATGACTATATTATAGAAATACACACCCTGGCCGTGGCGGAGTCGCCACTCACCCTGTAACCGCCCAGATTGTTGACGATGCAGGTGAAGGCGGCGTCGCGGCCCTGGGCTACGGTCACGTTGTCCAGGGGCAAAACGAAATCCGGCTCAAACCCGTGGGCTGCAAAGAGAGAAAAGGACGTGTCGTTAAAAAGCATCGTCACCCCGCGTCAAAAGTGATACAACTTAGATTTTTTTTTCCCGGAGTCATTTTAATTTTGGTATAATTTAAAATCACTGTTCTGATGTAGTTTTCACAGTTTAAGAGTTTTCTAATAATTGTAAGTTACGTATATGTTATTCTTTCAAATTCTATGATTAAAAAAAAAATTAAAATGTGTCACTCTACCGCTAAAAATGATATAATATAATTTGTATCACTATTGCAGATCATGGGTACTGTAAAAAACTTCTATATAACAATTAACATTATAATATATTCTTCGACTTTTAAGCCGGGATGCGATCTAGTCTAGATGATACGGGACCAGATCAGCGGGAAATGCTGAATGTTTCAAAGATTTCAATGCTAATGTCTTTAAAAAAGATACATGTATATATAGTACACATTTAGTACATATAATACACGTATAGTACACGTACTAGTACACGTATAGGATACGTATGTACTAGTACACGTATAATATAGATTGCCACGGAGATATTTCATTGTATATAAATCGAGCTGAATATATCTCGAAGAATACTTATTTATCACTTAACCTCTAAATTGAGCACGCTTTTTAGTTAAAATTGCAGGACTTTGCAAAATTGCAAATAAATATAATTATAAAAGGCTACTTTTGTGGTAGTGCGACCACTGTATCCGCAGCAATCGGATAGCCGACGCGATGTCCATTTGCAATCGAATTAAAATTAGCCGTGCGATGTCCATTATTGGCGCATATATTAATAACAACAAACACTAGCCAACAGAGTACCGAGATGCAACAAAATGGCGGCCGTTCCACTGGTCGCCAATCCATATGACGTCATCGGCACGCATCAGAATAGTTGCTCCTCCGAGTAATATCGTCGGCATTACCGACGAGCCGATCCGTCCGCTGCGGATCTGTGGACGCACTTGTATGACACTTGTATGACTCTTGGACGCACTTGTATGACTCTTGTATGACAGAAATCAAAATTTCATTTCATACGATCCGTCCGATGTGTACGATACTGATCTGTGGACGCTTACTTTAAGTATCCGTTTTTACAGTTTTAGAGTTGAAATCATTTGGTAAGTGACGGCTTGATATTGCGTTAATAAAAAATCAGATTTTGTATTTTCAAATCCTTGATCATCCCAAATCTTCAAATCTTTAAATCCAAACGGGGCCGAATCATTACAATCATGCGAAAAATGTAACGAAATGAAATCGCCCAAAAAAAACATTTCTCGACGTTTCACATATAAACTAAAACAATATTTGTGAGTATAATGTAACGACATTAAATTGTTTAAAATACGTTTTCTCGACGTTCTACATCCAGATACATACTTTTTTTTGTCGTGTAGATGGACTCCAGGACTTGGAATTAAAACGCATAAAAATATTTTTCTCGAAGTTTCACATGTCCTAGAGTACATAAAAAAAGAGGAATAATGGTTGGCTGTCTAGATGTGTGGATGTTATTACTATACACCATAAGTCGTGTAAACTTCGTCCGTTTTAAAATTAATTTTTGAGAATCGATAGACATGGCCAATGTGCCCAGCCCTGTCCGTTTTGGGGTCTCTACTACTACGGTTTTGGGGTCTCTACTACTTACAACCTATCATACAAATAGGTAGTCCACATAAAATCAGTTTTTTGAATTTTTCGAGTTTAAAACGAAATAAAGAGTAGAAACAGCACAAAGAAAAGTTCTTGGCATTGTGAGAGACGTAAAATAAGGTACATGTCGCTTGGGGTCAACCTATCTGTCTAGACAAAATGAAAGAAGTTTACGTTTTTGCCGTTTCAGGGGATAAAACGGAATAAACGGTTAAATAACAAATAAAAAGTTGGTGATCATGACGAGACATATAAAATGGGGATCAATCAATATTATACAAACATACAAGAAAATATTCATATGGGCCGAAGTTTAACAAACCCTTGGGTTTTCCCTCTGCCAAGTTTGAATCTTCAAATCCTTGCTAAGATATATATCAGGTCAGTTTTACGATATTTATTTTCCATATTATGGATCTAAATAAATAGTAAAGTTTGTATTTCTCGCTTGGGACGATGTTACTCTGAAATGGTATATCTCACAGGGGCAAAAAATATAGAGACTAGCTAATTCTTACACTAATGTTTGCTAGGAATTAGATTTTTAGAAATTTTGAACCATCTTCCCGTAATAAAATAACAACACGCATTTTCTGGCATTAAAAGATGGTGGTGTGCGAGCGAATGCTCTCTTTTAAGCCCCGTGGCGGAGGGTGAGGTAAAACATCGGAAGTTTATGGGCCTTAAATATTCAAACCCAAACATCCCTATGTCCAAATTTGGAATGTTCATTTTTAATGAAAGCAAATTTAATATATTTTTTATATAAAAACTCGAGGTACAGCTGCCATAAATGATCGTATAATGAGTTCTTGGTGTTATAAAGTATTAAAATTCAGGATAATCCTCTTGTATATATATAGCTA
>JAOPUG010000333.1:2366216-2377296 GCA_027564375.1 Micropterix facetella | reverse complement strand
AACTGCCTATGGTAGACTTTTGGCTATTGCGAAAGGTGAATCAGTGCACTGAATATATAAAAATAGGCCAAAAATGTACAATGACAACAGAATTTTTGACTAGATAGTAACATAATACTTCAGTATGCTGAAGGCACAGTAAGAAAATTCTTTTACAAATTTGTAAAATTAAGCATTTGTAGGTTGTTTTGGATAAAAAGAAATTATATCACTTACTCTCTAGGCTCAATCTTGATAAATCATTCATGAAGTCTCCTCTTCGTTTATTCTTCTTTCCGTCGCATTTGACATATTTGACCCGGTCAGCGAATTCCGTCACAATATTATCAACGACTTCAATATAAGCCTTCACCTTCGCCGGACTGGATATGCTCTTCTGAAAATTGCTCCGCAAGCGCCACCATTCCGGCCCATTTCTATTTTTTTTAAATATTATGTAAAATAAAAAAATTAAAATACGAACACAGGTGAAACGCTAACAAGGGAATTGAAGATAGTTAAAAAAAAAACAAGAATGAAAGAAGTTGCCCGAAGAGCAATAAATGGTTTTTTTTTTGGGATTCCACACATGACTGGATTATATTATTAGAGAATCTCGCGTCAAAGCCATAACAATAGAAGCTAAAATCGTGATTTTAGAATGTATTTCTCTCTAAGATATTATTATTTCAATAATTTAGATTCCAATCAATTAGAATGTCTAATTTATTGCTAACTTACAAAATTGTGGTATTTATTTGTTGTGTAATCCGTTGTTGAGCCGTAAATGTTACTTATTGTAAGAAAATTGTAGTGACATGTTTTCATTTTGTGATAAATGAAGTGACCACTTTCTTCGATACATTGAGAGAACGGACAACTTGTGTAGGCTTAATAAGCTCACTTTCTAAGACCCAAAGATATCACTGACACTTCTTTTCAAACTCATTTTTTTATATCTATCATTCTTTATCTAAGACGATGCTAAAAACAGCATTTGACCTTCCTCAACTGAAACTTTGAAGAGTAGGCCGGCACCAATTAAACAGACCAGTTTTTTCTCTCGGTTAAATTATGCAGTATATAACAGAAAACTAGCTTTCTGACGCCCAATGGGATTACTCACAGAACAATTGAATCACAGTCATTCCGATTTCCAAATCTGCATATATGCCGCACACCGGTCTTTCCGTAATACAAAGGTAACACTGAAAGATTCCAAAACTGGCCAACTACATGAATTTTTAAAAATTAAATAATTATATTTGAAAATTGAACTATTTGGCTGTAGAATAAAGTATGTTTCAACCATTATTTGGTTTTTCATTGTGGCGTAATTTAAAAAATTGGGTGTCTGAAAATTTTCGCTGGATGATTTGCTACGATTTTAAGTGTAATTAGTTCAGCCAGCAGAGCTTTGCCGGTTTGAAACTGCTTTGGCAATGAAACACCAAGCAAGTCAACAATTTATAGCTGGTTTGCAGAATTTAAATGCGGTCATGTCAATCTCACTGACGAATTTATTGAAGGTCGCCTGTCCACCGCTGTCAACAATAAAAACATCAATTCTGTGCGCCGTGTAATCGAAACAGACAGGCTTGTGACCTACCATGAGATTTAGAGATTCAGGCATCCTTAGGCAAAGGCATGTCAGGTACAATAAAACCTACACAAATATTTGGCTGTAAGAAAGCTGTGCTCGCGGTGGATTATGGATTTACTGCTACGACCTCGAAACAAAACAGCAGTGGATCATTTGGGTCTTTCAAGATGAGCCGAACCCAACCAAAGCGACGCACGTGCAAAGTGTTGCTTTGGAGAAACATCGTATCCTGAATGCTAATTGGTACTCGACTATTTGCTCTCTGGAAGTCATTAACAAACACAGTAAATGCTGCATCATCTTGCACCATGACATTGCTTGCTCTGACAAGCCATAACCTAACTACGAGGGTCGATCAATAAATACCCATGTTAGGAATGAAGATGCATGTTTTTCGGATTTTTTTTGTTTTTATTTTTCAACATACTCTCCTTGTAGGTCGATACACTTTTCCCAACGTTTCTGCAATTTCTTTAACCCCTCCAAAAACTATGATTTCTCGAACTCTTCAAAATACGCTTCTGTCTCAGCGATAACCCCCTCGTTTGAGCTGATTTTTTTCCCTTCAAGCCATGTTTTCATGTTGGGGAACAGAAAGAAATGGCAGGGAGCCAGGTCGGGTGAGTTCAGTGGTTGCGGCAGTAATTCGTAGTGCAGTTCATGCAATTTGGCCATGACAATTTCGGATGAATGTGCTGGTGCGTTATCGTGGTGAAACAGCAATTTTTTCTTAGCCAAATGGGGCCGCATTTTCTTCAATTTCTTATCGAATCGGTCCAATAATTCACTGTAGTACTGTCCCATTATCGATCTTTTCAACGATTTCCTCGGTAACAATGTCTCCCGGGCGGCCTGGCCACTCCTCATCAAAAACAGAGATGTACGACCATGTTTAAATTCATTAAACCAATATCTCTCGGTTGTCATAGACGGTGAAGAGTCCCCAACTTCGCCTTTATTCGTTCACATGTTTTTCCATCCAAAAATATAAAACGAATGACGGATCGATATTGCTCTTTTTCCATTTTATTGAGAAATCTGGCTGTCAAATAAAAACTAACCTAGAAATCAGTCTGAAATTTAATATGGTGTCGTTTGGCAGATAGTAGCACACGACAGTTTTGCCAACTTACCTCATTAACGCCACCTGTCTTTAAACACTGGTACTTATTGATCGACACTCGTATACCATGGTTTTTTTTTTCTGTAAATGGCCTAAGCACAATTAAAGTGTTCACATATCCATATGACTTGTGTTACTAACTTCTTCTTATTATTATTATTCTTAATGGGCAGGTGGCATAGCTGATTTTGCCTATAAGCTTTTGTGAACTTGTCCAGTCGGTTTTTAAAAACATTCACTATTCCCGCATTCACCACACCTATTAGGCAGCTTCTTCTACGAATCGACGACTCTGTTACTCAAGAAAAATTTATTGGGATTCAAGGTGAATCTCTCTTTGTCGAGTTTGAAGAATGTCCACGCAGATTATGGATTTGGTTTACTTACCGCACGCATAGTTAAGTATGTGCAAAACACATTCACAAGTACTTTTCAACTATTAGTGAAAAAAGTAAATACAAAGAACAAGGCATAAACGATCCAGGTGGACAAAAAAATGGCTGTTGATTAGAAAAATTCATTTGCATATAAATCTACTCAAGGATTTAAGCTGGATCAAGTTCGACTGACAGAAAGCGCTGCGTGAACACTGAACGCCCATCCACAAGCGCAGGCAAGTACGCACAGGTCTGGCTTGCGATGCTAAAATTTCAAGCAAGTCGAAAAGTTCGCAGGCTGTGCTTTGGGGTTTGCGCATGATACAGTTTTACCAACTACAATCATGGTGTTCCGTGTATAAGCCGGCCTGCATAGGCAAAAGTGTGGTGAAGCTTGCGTGTGTGGTAGGCCTTTTAGTCGATTTTAGACGTGGAATCCTTTTATAAATTTTAGTGGCTCTTCTTTACATACTCTCAATAAGTATAATGTGTCCGACAAAATATGGAGTCCATATCTAGAATGTGTAATCCAGTACTGGGGTAACATAGACCTTATAGGCGTTAATATCTGTAAGGCCTTTCATATGAGATACAATGTGGAATTGGCTCTTTTCACAATAGCAGTAATGTGATCATTCTACTTGAGGACACTGGCTACTGTGACTCCTAGGGCCTTCTGACAATGCACGACGTTTAGTTCAGCTCCATCTAGCTTATATTCAGTGAAATGGTTGTTTCCCCCAACCACATTTCAGTACATTTTTATTTATTTAGCTTGAAAAGCCAATTATCAGTCCATGCCTTGATTCGGTGGAAGTCGCTCTGAATTTTTGTATCATCAGCATAAAGACTGGTAGCTGAGAAGATAGCAGATTTGAGATTGGGTATTCAAGCAGGAAGAGCACCAGTCCAAGAACCGATCCCTGACTACTCCACTTTCCACCGGCTTTAAATTGGATAATGAAGACCCAAACTTAACTTGAAATTGTCTTCCCCTCAGAAATAATTCGATCAAGCTGAGCAGCCTTCCACGTATATAAACCAAAACTTCTTCCGAAATACAGTAGACCCTAGCTATACTGCAGGTTTGGGGTGGTAATGTGGAGCCGAGTTGTAGGCTGAATTGCGTTATACCGAAAGACAATACAATAGTTCGCCCATGCGGGTACACTTGAGATCTAAATATATTCATTATATTGTGTGCATATGCTATTCAATAACTATAAGCTCAATTTAAAAAATCTGTAATCTTCTGCTCAGACTTAACATGCCCGTTTTAAGTTTATTTAACATGCCCGTTTTAAAAGATGCAAGTTGTAACACTTTTATTCAGTCCACATTTGATTGCGATTCCACCCATCTCATTATTGTTTTGGTGCCTTGTGTTGCCTCTTTTGTAGTAGGAGGCATATCAGAAGTATGGTCAGGCATTTGTCCATTCTCTTCTTGTTCCTCTGCCTCTCTTTGACCCCGCAAACCGTCTCAACAATCATTATGTAATATTTAATATAAAATATTTCTGTACCTATCTACAGTTACCCATTTATCTTAAATTTGGTTATCCGAGCCTCGCCTTTTTTCGAGCAAGTCCGGAATCTTCATCGAGTTTATCAACAAACGAATTCAGTTTGTTTTCTTCTGCCATCCAGCCCCTTATTGCACCCTCAGGCATTCCCAACTCTCTCCTTTCACATGTCTTAGAAATAACGCTCTTCACTTTGTTAATAATTTCCAATTTTTTTTTAACACTGTAAGCTTTCCTTTTGCCCATTGTGATAGTGCATAATTGCAAATGGTTTGGCGCGCGCAGCACAGACGCAGGACGTAAGACCGTAGCTTGCAGATCAACTTCAGGTTGACGACTGACAAAATGAACAAAATCTGGCCCACTCCCTCCTCCCCTGAGAATAAAATTTGAGTGAAATCCGAATCCGTGGTATAGCGAGCCGCACTATGGCGAGGGTCTACTGTTCCTGATCATTTCAATGTGCCTAGCATATAGCTCGACCGAGGGCCGTGTATTTAAGACTTTTGGGACAATGATACCTCTTAATTCTGAAAGCCAAATCGACATCAAGAATCCTCATAGGGAGCTTTCCCCATTAAGAATGGTTTCGAGGCGGATCTGACATTTGGATCATATCAAGGGCAGAAGCACATAAAAGAAGTCATCACTTAAAGGAAACTTACGTGGGCAAAAGACCTCCAGAATTGTATATATCCGCGCGATCTTTTCTGAATTTTTCAAGCGCCAAATGCGAACGTCTCTCTGGGTATCTTCCTTCATTTCTAAAAAGCATCTCAATATCGCGCGGATCAAATAAATACAGCAGATTAACGCTCGGCAAGATGGTTTCCCTCACTATCTTGCCATAATTTCTATAATTCTTCATACCATTGCGGTGCAGATAGTCAAAACTGTAACTACCTAAAAACACACTGAGAATTCACACTCATTTTTAATTGAGGCAGCTTATATCCAGCATCCTTAGTTATCAGGATTCAAGCACAAACCATTAAAACTATGACTGCTACAGAAATTCCCACCAGTTAGTGTGAAACAATCTATTGTGTATACATATGTACACAGGGTTAGTTTTTATCAGTGAGCAATCGCAAAGTAGGTAGGTGATAAATAAAACCAGTCAGGAAAATTACGAAAAACAAGTTTTTTTTTTCCAAAATCTTTAGAAACTTTTTCTACAGAATATTCTACATAAAAAAAACTGAGTTTAAAATGTTCCAAGACTTTTTTGATTTAAGACCTCAATACCGAGGAAAGGCATCTTTTATGTTCAACTTTTGGGTATTACATATTATGTGGTCCTTGACGATGTCCAAGACCCTTGAGAGTACTCTGCTTTTCATCGGCCCTGTTTTCGCTATCTGGCAACATTTTCCCCCTTCAGGTGGCGTTCCGCGTTGGCAGGAAGGAGCGGGGTGACGCCCGCCCTCCCCCCCGGGCCGAACGCGTCCTGTGTTCATAGCGTCTGTTTTATTCACCCTGCGCGGACGTATCTGCGCATCTTCGCAGTAGCGACACTTTTTTCGCAAGTTAAAAGGTAATTCGTTGAATTTCTTCGAAACGCGGTAAAATGGAAAACATCGACGTTTACGGCAGAGAAAGTGACGATGGAGTAACCCGGACAGCTTTATCCGGAAACACGAAGATAGCCGCCAAGCCGACGCTATCTTCATCTGCCCACGCGTCTCCGCGACCCACTTGTTCGAGCGAGCGGAAGTGGTCAAGAAAGAAGAGGAGGAGGCGGTCGTCATCATCATCGTCATCGGCGTCACCGGCATCCAACCTACCGAGTCGAGGAGAAAGAAGAAGAAGAAGAGTAGGAAGTCGGCATCGGATTTCGCGCACCTGATATCGTACATCAGATCTCAGGTAAGTATGAAGCCTTACCAAAATTCCGAACCGGAAGCCTCAGACGACCTTGAAGCCTCGACTCTCCGGAATTCGGACTGCGAAGCCGAATTTGTTTTCAGGGACCTGTGTGCCATGGTAAAAGCGCCGGCCGTACCCGTCGCAGAAGCTCCCGCGGTCGAAAAGTTCATCAATTTACAGCGATTCGGCACACAGGAATGGAATCAAATCCAGTACACAGATGCCCTCAAACCTTACCTGGCGTCCCCGGCGTTCACAGGCCTGGCCTTGAACGACAAGTTTAAGTCGATATGCCCAGGAAAACTCCCTCTGACCGTCGACGACCACACCTTTGCCGCGCTAATGCATGCGGTATTGAAACAGAGAGGCGTTCACGGATGGAATGCGCCAAATGCTTTCCCGGGAGTCGAGGGACCCCACACTCCAAGCTCTGCCATCTCGAGTCCAGATTGCAAAGGAGATATTCTCTGCGGAAGAGGGCTCCCACAAAATCTTGGAGGACATTCTCCAGATTTTATGCGGCAAGCGAGCGGAATGGTCTGCGAGATAGCCTCTTCAAGAATACCGCCGAGCCTGGACCATCTGTTTGGGAAGGACGGACTCAAGGAGCTAATCGTTTCTTTGTGTGGCAGACCGGTGGTGTACCCTCCTTGCAGGACCACCGAAAATGCCGAGACCGGCCCGCACGACCATGTCCGCGGCCCCCGCCTCACAACCGTCCACCTCTCACCGCCCTCTCGGTCCTGCAGATGCAAGTCCTCTCTTTCAGTCTTTCGGTGGCGCCCAAGATGTTCGCCTCTATCACCAACTGGTTGGCAGAAATTCTGAGGGCAAGGAACAATCGGACGATAGTCTACCTCGACGATTTTCTTTTGGCAGACCAGTCCCGGGAACAGCTGAGGGAACAGGCCCTCGAAACAGTGCAATTACTGGAATCTCTAGGTTGGGCGGTCAACAGAGAAAAATCGACCCTAGAACCGGCCAGAGAAGTAGAGTACCTAGGCATCACATGAGACACGGAGAACCGAAAATACCTGGCGCCAGAAAAGCAAAGAAAGATCCGAACAGCCATAAGAAACCTGCAAAAGCCAGAGGTCCGGTTGAAGGAACTCCCTGTTAGGAAGACTGAACTTCGCCGCATTAGCTCTGCCAAAGGGCCCCCTGCACAGCAGAAAACTCCAAAGAGCGCTGAGAGGACCTCTAAATGGCCAGAAAGTTCCCCTGAACGACAGAGCCCAAGAAGAGTTATCGTGGTGGCTCAAATCCACCGGCCTATCGACGTCGATTCACACACACAAGAGCTGCAATTTCCTGATGACAGACGCAGCCGATCTAAGATGGGGGCACAGCTAAACAGCGCCCTCTTGTCCGGGTCATGGACA
Source organism: Micropterix facetella (assembly GCA_027564375.1). Lineage (NCBI taxonomy): Eukaryota > Metazoa > Arthropoda > Insecta > Lepidoptera > Micropterigidae > Micropterix > Micropterix facetella. Next base: position 2,369,438 of record JAOPUG010000333.1, on the reverse strand, counting down.
GACTCGCAAAAAAGCTGGCACTCCAACATGAAAGAGCTATTCACCGTACAAGCAGCGATTCGGAGCCGCCATCACAGCCTGTGGGACTCGAGGGTCTTTATTCAATCGGACAATAAGACGGTAGTCGCCTTCATCAGAAACGAAGGAGGCACAAGGTCCGAGACCTTCCTGAACCAAACCAAAGGCCTTCTACAGCTGGCGGACAGCCTTCGGATCGACCTAGACGCTTTCTATCTCCCGGGCCAATACAACGGGATAGCAGATCGCCTTTCCAGAAAGGAGCCCATACCGGAATGGCACATAAGACAGACAGAGAGAATCTTTCAGATCTGGCGGACCCCAGAAGTCAACCTCTTCGCGTCCAAAGCATCATGCGTCCTTCACCCCTATGTGATAGAGGACTACGGAGACTCTGTAGAACTCTTCGTAAACGCCTTCAGTCTACCTTGGCACTTCCGTTTGGCTTAGGTGTTTCCCCCCTCCGAACCTTATTCCCCAGGTTCTGGCCCATCTCAACAAGGCGACAGGCACATACCTCGTAGTCGCCCCCAAATGGAAGAAAGCCTTCTGGCTGCCGGACTTTCGGAAACGAATGCAAGAGTCTTCGATAGAAATCAAGGACTGGGAAGAACGCTAGTCGACTTGACCACTGGGCTCCCCCTACCCGACCTGAAGGATCTCGAACTCTCAGTGTGGAAAGTTGCAGGTAGAGCGACAGAATAGCGGACTGGATGGGCGAAGAGAAGGGCCTACTAAGAGCCAGCTGGAAGCCATCTTCAGTAGCCACATACAAATTGTCCTGGAAAGTATGGTCCACATGGGAGATGTCGCGAGATTCCTTTGCTACCTCCATAGCGTTTAGGACCTAGCCTATAGGACAATCCTGGTATACAAATCCACGTTGTCGAAATTCTGCAGACGTAACTTCACGTCGGACTTCCTGGTAAGGAGAATCTTGAAGGCCATAGCCCTAGCAAGACCGCCCGTCTGAAAACCCAACCTGGAATCCGGCCACACTTGTCGACTGGTTGGAACAGAATGCAGTCAATCCCGAAAGTCTATACGACGTGTCTAGAAGAGCGGCCGCCCTCTTACTACTAGCTTCGGGGAGGAGAGTACACAACCTTACCCTCTTAAATATAAACCGGGAAGGCTTCATCGACAAGGGCTCACACATCATCCTTTGGCCGGAATACGGATCCAAGACGGACTCAGACAGGCACAGACAATCGGGCTGGGGATTAGTAGATGGACTAAGCCAAAACATAAACCAGACGGGGTTTATGTACCGCCTAACCTCGTCTACTGGCTCAGGAAACTGAAAAAGCTCAGCGGAATTAGACGGAGTCGGCTGAAGTCACTGTTCATAACCGCCAGAGGAGAGACCCTTCCAGCATCCAGAACAATAATGGGAAACTGCAAAGAGGCGAACACCGTCTCGCAAAATTGAATTGAGGGTCTACCAACAGAAGAAATACTAAAAACAGGAAATTGGATTCGAGAGAGCACCTTTCAGAAATTCTACAGAAAGGAGATCCAGAAGAGTACCTTACCACCAGGGAACCTTCTGGCAGCTCAATTTAACCTGGAATAACCCCATCACCAAGATGATTCTGGCTTTTCGTTTCTCTCTTCTATTTCAGGAGCATTTCATAGCATCATCAAGAGGTCACCAGGAGATAACAAACAATCTCTCAGGGGTCCTGGACATCATCAAGGATCACATAATATGGGAATTTTACTTGAAAATAAAACTCTTATTGTGTGCTTGACGATGTCCAGGACCCGAACAATCCCTACCCGGTTATCGGACGTTATGAACACAGGACGCGTTCGGCTCGGGGGGGAGGGTGGGTGTCACCCCGTCCCTCCCGCCAACGCGGAAGCCACCGGAAGGCGGAAAATGTTACCAGATAGTGAAAACAGGGCCGAAGAGAAGCAGAGCACTCTCAAGGGTCGTGGACATCATCAAGCACCTAATAAGAGTTTTATTTTATTTTATTTTAGGTAAAACTCCCAAATTTTTTCTCAGTAAAAAAACTTAAATTAAAAAAAACTTGCATATGATTTTGGACTCATTTTTATGATAAAAACAAAAACTACATCATATAAAACATTTAAAAACAAATTAGGTCAAATAAGTTTTATTTTTAGCTTTTTTGGTTTTGTTTTGGCCATGAAATAATTTCTTTTTAGACGCCCTTTGAATTCCAGCTAAACCAAAATGTCTTTGGTTTCTTTGGCCTGAAACCTTGGTATTTACTCTCATGGCATTGCAAATTTTGACTTGTAATTTTAAATTTTGTAACTGTATTTTATGCGGCATAAATTTTATGGTCAATGGGTGGTAAAGTAAATGCTCGCAATTCAACAAAAGAGCTGTCCTAAACCTACCACAGCCAGCTGTTAATCTGGAATCCACCGCTCACTCCCAGAACCATAAAATAATATTACGAAGGGCTCGACTCCGGTCGTAGAATTCCATGACAGCTGCATTTGTATTTATTTATCCAACTCAAATCTCATTTGAAGAACGCTTAGTAAAGTAGTCAATTCAGATTCTCTTGTCTCAGGATAAGTGCCTTATACAGAATAAGGGACTCTCTCAATGTCCGAATCCTAGCAGTTAACGCATTAATCGTTTAGATATTGGCCTGTGGTAACTGTCTAGTACAGCGGTCGTCACACTTTTCTGTTCAAGGGCCATATAGGACAATGTGGGGTAGCACTGCGGGCCACGTACACTTATGTTGGATATGTAAACTAACAACGCATGTACATGTGAATGGGTGGGTACATATGTATTACATACGTATGTACGTATGTAAATAAAAGAATGTATATTCGAGAATTTTATTACAATGACAACATATTTTAGGTAATTTAGATGTTACATAATTTAAGTATTATGGTGTTGTACTTTTTAACTTATTTCTTCTATGTTGGTGTCTTTGGGACTACGTATAATCCTCATTGCAGCTTCTAAATGAGTGGAAAGGCGATTGCGATATTCGTTTTTTAGGAAGTTCATTTTCGAAAATGAAGTTTCACAGAGGTATGTCGAAGGAAATATCACCAAAATAAAGAATGCACAGTCTTGTAAACATTTATAGGTGCTAGGCACGCTTCTCCAAAATTCAACATACTTTTCGCGGCGTCCTTTGTGATTTTATTGACTCTCGAGATATAATTCCTGAACTTTGTTTTTATTTATGCAGAGTG
>JAOPUG010000333.1:2324345-2335601 GCA_027564375.1 Micropterix facetella | reverse complement strand
GCCAATAAAAGTAAGATTTATTTCTTTATTTATTTCTTAGGAAAACATACAGCATTGCTTTTAACAATTTTCCATTTTACTTGATTCCTACATTTTACAATAAGGTATTAGCACTTTTAATTGAATTTAATTAAATCAGTATTTATTAAGTTACCTAATAATGAAAAGAAACGGCAGGAGAGGGGATGGAAGCATACATATTATGAAATGGAAAAAATAAATAGAATATCATTAAAAATTAATAAAAATAAATTAAGATACACACATAAATTGTAATACTTACATACTTAAATGAAAAAAATGATTTAAAAAAATAAAGATTATTATAGGATATGGAATAAAATAAATATAAAATAATATGTATATGGAATATAATATAATAAAAGAATGTAAACTCGAATGAAATAAATTGTCAAAAAATTAAACTATGTGTGCGTTTCCTATGGTTCCATAAAATTCTGCTACATAAGCAGATTGATTGAATGAATAAATGTCAATATGTTGAAACCTCGTATTATATACATTCATAAGGCGAGATATAAGGGCATTTTATGCATAATTCGTGTTTGCGCATTGCAATTCGAATGTGCGAGAAGCTCTAATAGTTCGAGGTGGAACAAAAATTGACTGGTTTTCTACCAGGTATGGGCTGTCGATGCCATTCTTCAGGATTATAAGATGTCGTCCATGCCGTAAACTCAGACAAAATCGCAGTCAGCCGGAGCAACGTTCCTGATAGGTGTGCAGGGTGGTTCGTCGGATGGAGTGCGGGCGTCCGAAAATTTCTAACAGAAAATTCTTTCAACGTGCGGGGCGGTTCGTCGGACGGAGAGCGGGCGTCCGAAACCAGACAACAAAAATTTCTTACAATGTGCAGCCAACCTTACGAAGGTGTTTGTTGGTATTTACAATGTACAATGTTTCGATCTCGGAGACAATAATATACACAATTTTATAGGTTTTGGTCAGTTCCCCCCTGCTATCTTCAATGTTCCGATGCTGTCAGGCTATGCATGAGTTCTATAATCGATTAATACATTTCTACTTCTATGGATTACAGTAAGTACTAAATACAAAGTATTTTTGGATAAGCAAAAAAAAACACACACAAGTAAAATATATTTCTTTTATTTAATATTTTATAAAACATAAACCCGAGATTTGTGCTATTTTCGCAACGGAAATAAAATAGAATCATTCTTAACACATTTTCAGCAAATCTCTCAGTCAAAATGTGTATTAAAATATTTTAAAATAAATACATTAAAATGTAATATTTGGCAAGATTTAATACGAAATATGGAAGAATGCTTAATGATAATAAATGAAGACCCCAGGGGAGAAAAAAATCGAGTCCATTTTTTTGTCAATTTCGAGGTTTAGACGGCAACCCATAGTTTGAAAAACGCTGAATATTATGAGCTAACATAAACCAGGAAAAAATGCTAGTCCTTTTTGTACGATGATAGATTAGCTGTACAGGAAAATAAGTCAAACATTATTTATATATATAGGAATATTTTGTTGCATATTGCATAACGCATAGAAGCACCTGCTCTGGATTACTGGATTATAGCTTTATAATCAATGATATTAGTAAATTATTGTTACCTGTCATTCCATTGCATGAATTTAAAATTATCTTTGATGTGATCTTCTTTTTTATACGGGAGATGAGGAAGTCGATGTATTCATCTGGTTATGGATCTGGAAAAACTTGGAACCTTCAACTGGAACCTTCAAGTCAAAAAGGTCTCAAGGTTATGCAGGGATCGAAGGCAATGAAAAAGCCGACGAATTAGCTAAGACGGGAGTTATACGGTCCTGAACCATGCTGTGGCATACCAAAAAGCCTTGCAAACCTATGTTTAGAACAATCCTATAACCACTGGAACAACACGCCAGACTTGAATCATTCTAAAGTGCAAATCAAAGCTTAGGACCATAAGACAGCCTAGGAGGCTTAAGCACTAAATAGAAACAATTTACCATGCTGGTGAGGGCACTCACGGGGCATTGCGGCCTGAACAGACACGTGTTCAAGCTCAAGCTCCAGGACACTGGAGTGTGCAGATTCTGCCAAACTGCAGATGAAACTCACCTGCACCTCGTGTGTGAATGTTGCCCACTGATGCCTAAAGGAAACACCCACCGGGGTGGTTATTACCTCCAAGCTCAAGAGGTAAAACCATCCGGAGTCAAAAAGCTTAGCGAAGCTTGGCACAAAACTATAGTAGGCGGCGATCACAATAGATCAGAAATGGTCGCAGTGATACAATGCTCAGTAAATCTTGAAACAGCCCCACAAAAAAAATATCTCAAACTTTCCACCACATGGCACCCTCTAATTAAGGGTTTTATATGGTGGAACCCTTAATTATGTTAAGCAGGACACAGTGAGTTGTGTGCAGACAATTTTCAATGCATTTGTTCGGTCAGTTAAATTGCAATTTATTTTGTTTCATTTTAATTGGTTTCTGACTTGGATTCTATTGAATCAGCTAATAATTTATCAGCTAATGAATCAGCTAATAATAATCTAGCCGTCGAGTAATAATAATTTCCAATATCAATACGGCCGATGACGCTACAATCTGTGCCCGCGGGCATCGCGGCGGTAGAAATCAAACTGCCCGCCCCAATACCCAAGAATGTGGACTGCCTGTCCGCTGCATACGCGGCGATTGCACTCTTATTGCCCCGTGACGATGGCAAATGAAACTTTGTTGAAACGCCGGGAAAACTATCTAGTAATTCCAAGCGGTATGAATTCATTTTACTTCCAATTTAAAGGTTAAATCGCTGCCAAAATATCAGAGTTTATATAATTTTTCGATCTTTCCCTTGTGGTCTTCAAATGTATCTAGCTAATTATAATTATCTAATAAAAACGACAGTGGATAGCGGAGGTATTACAATATGTTATTTAACCTATACCTATCTAGCCTCTTCCCATAATTTCCTTGCTAATTGGGCAACACTGATAGCTCTGGGAAATAGTGTGACTCTCGCTTTTCAGACAAAACAAAAATTTTGTAACATGCTAAAATACTGTAATAATTGCATTTTAATCTCAATTGTGCCGAGACGTATTCGGGTTAAAATTCTAATAGGTACGTACTAAAAATATTGTCTTAATTTCTTAATATTATAAAATGAAAATAGGTTTGTTTTTCGATCGGGAAGACCGGCATAACGGGGTAACGAAAAAGTTAACAAAAGGTAATCTATGGAATATAAGCGCAGGTACACGTTATCTAAAAACATACAATATCACACGCGAATAAAGGAACAAATTTCACACATGTTTAAACAATGATAAATCTCTAATATCAATATAAAAAAGTATAGCTTTGTTTTACCTAAAGGAATAAATACATGGAAGAAAAATGAGATAATTAACTATTTTTTCTAGCGTAAAGGTTCATAGGTTCTTTTTATCGTTGGCATTAGCCGCAAGCAAACACGCCTGCATATTTTTGTCCATATTCGGTGATGCTTGCCCGTTTTTCATGTTCAAATTCTGTTTCAAATTGCAGATCAGCTTGGTGACGGAAAAGTCGGGGTTTTCTTTTTTGCCGAGATTGGAACTGGCGAGCCACGTCACCGTGTTTTCGCTCAGCGTGTCTTTTTTCTTCAAACACCACAGCGACATGTGTTTGAACAGCGTGAGAGGGCTCTCATACTCGTTCGGCACAATCCCATCGACCTCGCTCTCGAAGAATGAAAGCAGCGGGAACCAAATTCGGGTTCTGTATCAAAAATAAAAATTTAAGGTTAGTTCCTGAAAAAAACGCACACGATAAACACAATGAACAGATCGCACAGAGGTGGATAGACTCAGATAACACCCCGATTACGTCGGAGCTGATAATACCCATTGGCGGAGGGATACAAGAGAATTGCACTGCGAGACAGAACCAGAGATTAAAGAAATATGGAGTAGAATAAATCTAAGGTAAGTAAGTTGTGCCCTAAGGGAACCCACTCTACCGCTTGAGACTTTCGAAGAACAACTCACAGAAAACTTTACGACTGCTATCAGGCCACTTCCGGCTGAATAAACACCTTCAGACTCTTAGTATGGTGGAAGACTCCGCATACAGAGGCTATGGATCGGAAAGAGTAGTCAGCAGAGCACGTGGTGTGCGCTTGTCTAGCGTTGGCTATCAAAAAATAAATTAATAGTAAATAAACACTTGTCAAAACAAGCTTTCATTTAAATGCTCTAAAAAGAAGGGCTCTATTCGTTATGCCAGACATTAGAACCGGCTATCATTATTGAATGCACATACAATATATCGTGCCTGTGCTGTTGATCATTGGACGGTTCCTTCGTCACTCGGAATCCAACCCTGAGGGCAGTAGCCATGCCATGGTGAAACCAAGAACGGGCTTTCACAATTACCGCGTATACAACATTTCGTGTCTGTGCCATTAACCGTTGAGGAGTTCCCTCATTAGAAGCCAACTTTGAGTGCAGTAGCCATGTCATGGTGACACTTAGAATGGGTATCATAATTGAATGCGTATACAGCATTTTATGTCTGTGCTGCTACCCACTGAGGACCCAACTCTGAGTGCAGCAACCATGTCACGGTAAAACTTAAACCCTGCTATCATAATTAAATGCGCACACAAAATTTCGTGTGTGCTGTTGACCGTTGAAGAATTCATTTATCTGGAGCTAATCCTGGATGTCGATTCAGTACATGCTTACCATAAAAATGCATTGTCATCGGAACTAAACCAACATGTAAAAATTCAAGTCCGTAGGATAAAAGGAAATGGTTCTAATTCAGCTTCCAAGATTTGACCCATACTAACAAGGCAAAAGTAAGTGTGCGGCTTCCGATCGTCGTGGGCCCTGCAACTGGTTGCAGAAGCTGTAGGTTGGGAGTATAAATGATGGGGATAAGCTACAATGATCCTTAATGAAGAATTAATTGCGGATGATCGTACAACTGCCCCCCTCCCCCTCTTGCTGATCATCATCAAGTGCATGTATGTAATAGCAGCAAAAAGTTATTATTTTGGACATCAGACCCAAATCAAAACCTATCTTAATCCAAGAGAACGAAAGCAACGCACTATAAAATGAGTATCCAACCAGACCTATTATATGAAATTCAAGACAATCGTGATCTTTTAACATTATAGAATAATTAACAGATTTTACTGCGTGATGTACATTTGGGCATCTTCTAGATTCCGCAGGATAATGTACAAATGGTGGAAGAATTCATTGAACACCTAACTTCAAATCACCTATGAAGTAGAAAAGAACAGCTCTCTGACTTCCTTGGATGTCAAGGTCATAAGGAGAAGTGACAATTCTCTCAGACGTGCGGTTTATCGCAAACTCACACATACAGACAGATATTTGAATGCCAGCTCACACCATCATCCCTACGCTGACCATCGACCTATGCAACAATGAGCATTTTTGGAGGAGATGGGAAATTGCAATGACGTGCTTAGAACAAATGGACACGGAAAATAACAAAACACCCTATACAGATGAAATTCAGATCACAAACTTTCTTACCATACAACAAGGGTGTAAAAGTTCGAATAAGTAAGATGTTAAACAAATTCAATATAAAAATGATCTTCAAACTGAGCCAATATATAGCTCCATCTCTGAGGCCTGTAAAGGATGTAATACCATTGCAAATCCCAGGTGTGTATGAAATCAAATGCAGCTGTGCGTTAGCTTAAGTTTATCAAATGAAGCGGCCTATAGCCCCTAATAGAATACAAAAATGTTCAGCGAGAAAAATCGGCGATCTGCGAACACATCTTGGTTGGCAGGTGCGAACGAACCATGGGTGTAGTTTCAAAATTCCACTGTGATATCCAAAGAACAATTCTATTTTCCCAGCTTGATCTGAGAAGCCATAGAATAAGAAGAACTCCTAAATCGAATAGAGACGAAAGCTTCAAACTACTCGTGAAACCCTTCTCTGAATATGTTTTTAAGGCCAATCGCTGAATGCAAAGAATCGAGATAAGATGCGATGAGTGTTGTGTGCACGCTGCCTACCCGCAGAATTATAACTAACGACGACTGACAGCACGTCAGTCCGTCCTGGACAAGTGTTTAAAAAAAACTCCAAGCGTCGGGTACGCCAAAACTTCAGGTGGTAAAATCCGTTTTTAATTCATTCACTGTTCTAATCTATACGTTGGAAACAAGGGTCTCAACTAAATAAGACGAAAATGCGCCCAATGTCTTTAACTGCAAAATATTTCACTATCCTCAGTGCTGTGCAGAAAGATGGCGATTGTAGAAAGAGTACAGACTGCAAAACTTCAATCTGCACATATACATTTTGTGAAATATTTGAAAATTAGAATATTTTATATTTATGACACGTAGACCAAATAGATTCTGAAATAGATGGGCTCCTCTGAGATGTCTGTATGAATGATACGACTTTTGCTTTGATAGCATGATCTTCCAGACCCAAGCAACCTTGCTCGCTGGAGCTTTTCAGAGGATAGTTTATGTCACCTATGTAGTGTAATACTCCTTGCGCATCTAGACATATTTTAGCTGGCTGCAAGTCGGCCTTAGATCAGGGTCGGTACACCTCCCGCCATGACAAAGTCATTGTCGTTATTTGCCTCCTAGTGGCTTGTACCAACAAGGGTTTGACAGTACTCTCCCATATGAATTAGAAACAGGTTTAGTTACTTTTTTCGTGAAATAAGCAGCAAAAACTAAATAAAAAACGGTTCTCAAATTCGCTACGGCAAACGGTGCTCACTGCTTTCAGGCAGCTGATTGAAAATAAGACAATGTGGTTTTGTGTGGCAATGTTGGTTTCCCTCATTTTTTGTGTTTACCCACCTAAAAGCCTGTCTCTAATGAAATTATTCTTTCTAATTGTTCATTTAGAAAGCGAGGAGTAAAAATTCCCTGTAGAGTTCACTGCGGTTAGCACTCTTTTTTCGAGAACTCTCTGGAGAGTCAGCCGCTCTTGAGAGGCTCAGAGAGCAATAACAACTGAAAAACAAATACCAAAAATAGGACAAAATCTCATAAAGGGTTGTACTTCAATCAAAACAGAAATATAATTATAAAAGGAAGACAATAGAAACAGAGCTACTATGGAATTTTCCAACCATCATAAAATGCCTTCCCGGGGAGTGATTGTGTGCATTCTGGAGTAACGACCGGTCCCAGTAGGGTTAAGATACGATATGGATAAAATGGTAGTAAGAGCCTACCATAATGTGATGTTCACCTTGTTCGCTCATCCAAAATAAAAATCGCAGTCTTAGATTGTGTTTGCTAGGATGTATTTGATTATTTTCCTGGATAGACCAAGTTTACAAGGATTTGGACGGTAAGTTACAAGCACCAACTTCTACATTAAACTGAGTGATCGCATTTGCGCGGTCTTTGGGGATATTTGTTCGCGGGTAACTCTTGATTCCTCTAAGCTCGAAGAGAAGTTTGTTCGATATTTCACTTCTTCTCATCCTGACCTGAACGGATGCCAAACATGGGCACTAGCAAAAAAGCAGGTAAACAAACTGCAAGTATGCTAAAGAGCCATGGAGCACAAAGTCCTTGGCTTCAACAAATTTTAAAGAAAAAGAAACAGATCAGGGTGAAGACAAAGCTAAGGACTGTGCCAGACATATGGCTAAAATGAGATGGAAATGGACAGAACATATAACGAGGAGAACGGACGACCGATGGTCGAAAACAGTACAGGATTGGCACCCAAGAGATGGCCAACAAATGAAAGGATGGCAGCGCAAGAGATGGGAAGATCCAGAAGAACTTGGACAAGAATAGCGAGAGTCAGAAAAAGATGGAAGAGTAAATTGGTTTTTTTAAAAGGTGTAATTGTACTAATTAAGAAATTAAGTTTACGAAACAATGTAAAACTTTATGTTGAGTGTGAAAAAAAAACAGGATTTATTATTATCATTACTATATAGAACATGTCTAGATTAACATAGGGTGGAACTACAAAGAAGACACAAACTATCATCTGAAAAGCTACAGCAAGCGAGGTTACTGGGGTCTGGCAGTTGTGGAATACATTTAAATAAAATGTACGCCAGTCTAATCTCTTATCTGCAACTAATATAACTAAACTGGGGTATCCATCCAGCTATGATGTACGGATTATCTATGCCTTTAATCGATAAACCAGTGCAGCAGATTGTGAACAAAATAATAACCCTCCTACTGTTATCTGTTGGCCTTGATTGTCTTCTCCACAAATAAGCGGTGCCTAAATTTGTAATTAAGTATAGAATTACCTCATGGAATCGCCCATGACTAAGGCTTGATTATTGGAGAGGGTATGATAGTACAAAAACAGTCTTGACGTAATGTAGAAAGCTATGAAGACATCGATTGAGTAATGCTCGTGGGCGGCCAAAATGAAGAAAATCCCAAACATATTGATTAACCACGATATTATATGAAGTATGTATAAGCTCCGCGTTGTATCTGGAAATGAAAAAATACAATATTAACACTGACATGACGTCAAGGGGACAGTATATTCGATCATAGAAGCAGGTCTCTTTAATATTTGAAGCATTAGAATTCAGGGTATGATATCATTGATATCATTATTATTATCCTAAACAGTAAAGCAGCCTAAAGCTGATATTGCTGTATCTTAATAACATTATTTTATATTTTGCACTGGATTAGTTTCAATCTGTCTTTTCGCTTCTGTTAAATTTGTCTAGTTTGTTCTTAAAATCGTTTGCTTTTGGCACACACAATACAAATCCAGTCATTCATAGCAATTAGGCAGTTAAAATGGGCTTTTTTTTAGTAACTAATATTCTGTAAAAGACAAATCTCTGTAAATATCTATACTTAACCGGAAGAGACTGTCGGGACAATGTTATTAGAGTTATCAATTTATTGAAAGAAATCTGTGTAATCTTTTTCTTTTATCTCAGCATTGTTAGTCACTTTCAGCTTGTTATTATAACAACTGCTATTTTCCAAGAATCTGTAAAGTATCACAAATGATCATGGTACACAGACTTGGAAAATCTTCAAATGATGTGCATCATACGTATTATAGGCTTATTGCCAGAAGCCCATGCTACCAAAAGCACAATAACAGTTGCCACAGACGAGTGCTACAAGCAAGCCCCAATATGGCAATTTAGTAATCAGTAGCCTTGATCCATTGCCTTGTGTATCTGTCGAGGGACTAAAGTTTTAAGCGGGGAACTGAATATTGGTTGTTTTTTTATTTAATAACTAAAGAATTAAGAAATTGTAAAGGGTGAGTTTTTAAAACAGGATAGTAAAGGGAAATCCGAAACCATTGTCGAAAAACAAACATTTCAAAAGGAGTCACGAGACAGATTTTTTTTTTGAAAAATAATTTGAAAACAATTGTCTAAAGTGTTAAAAGTTGCTCAATATTGACTATTTATTCCATACAAAAAAGCCACTAAAATATATTTGACATGCAAAATTTACTATAAGAAGATTGATTTTCCAACAAGACGGTGCGCCGGCGCATATCAGCAACAAAACTCAAGAATACCTAAATAATGGATTTGTTAGGAATTGAACAGGAACGAATGGTCCAATTTAGCATGCAGCCCGGTTTCCTGATTAACCTACCCTCTATTTTTTATGGGGTCTACTAAAGGACGAAGTTTTTAAAAGGAGATATCAGAATGTAGAAAAATTACAACTTGCTATTCTAGACATATTAGTGACTGTCAAAATTTTAAAATTCAAAATGCGACACAGAGCGCACTGAGAAGAAGAAATGTATGCCTTGCTAATAATGGAGAGTACTTTCATATGTTTAATTATTATTTGGTTATATAAGCATATAAATAAAACAATTGATAGTTCGAAAAAGTGTATTATTTGAGTGCTTGCTATATACTTTTCAATTTTATTATATTAAAAAAAAACAATTACCTGCGCTTAGTCTATTGGTTAGTAGATATGTCACTTTCTAAGAGATAAATGTCTCGTGACACCTTAGCATTTTACTCTGTCTGCAATAGTTTCAGATTTCCCCATACTGTCCTGTTTAAAAACTCACCTGTATAATGTTTTTTTTTTCACTGATACTGATATAAATAAACATTTCTGCTAATGTCTAGTTTTTTTGAAATTTATAATAATAAAATATCTACCTAATACAAATTTAGCTTGTATCTACTCCACATATCATATATGTATTCATGTATCTTCTACTTATAGAAAATGAATAATGACTCTACACTTATTAGATCCTCGGTGCAATTTTATGTCAAGAACAGCATAGCATCCTCGCAATGTTTTAAATGTTGCTACCTATATTGTGGTTACTAATCTCGTCACTTGAAATTATGAGTATTATTCCAAAATTCAAAATGGTCAAACAAACCAGTGGAAGGTATCTATGTAAAACTGCCTTTTTAGTCGGTGGTTAATATTTTAGAAAGCCAGTATGCCCGACCTTTATTTAGTTTTAGGTATACAACCATATTGACACATTTTAATATCCACATTAATGAGAGCAAAAGTGCAAGGCAATGAATAAGTAATAATATATCGTATTTCAATGCATCAATTACAAGGTTCAATTGTGTCACACTGATAGCGGATATGATTCAAACTACTTTTATAGGAATCTCCACTCTTGAATTGAGGATGTATATCACTTATTGACGCAGTGACTAAAAGATAGCAAAACAAAACAAAGATTGTGACAAAGGTCAATCGCAGATATGAAATCCTAGTTTCCGTGTCAATAACAAATGTTTAACATTCATGCGCAATAAGAGTTAAATAATATTTTGTATTTGTGGCTGTTAAGATTGCAGTGATAAAAAAACAAGAGATAATTATATTTTGTTTTCGATTGGTGTTCAGATAATACGGTAAACTTAACTCCATGCCTTTTTGTATTATATTCATCCTATCCCTGATATCCATCCCAGATATTTTTGATGAAGACGAGATTGCTTTCATGAAGTGGGGCTATATAAAATCATAAATCATCTCATATTTCGAAATTTTACATACGGAAATAGTTCTCGAGTTATAAGCAAAAGACAAAGGACAATGCAACAAGCAACATGGGACAATATGCAAAGGACAATGAACATTTTGGTACCTCCACCAATAGCGATGAGTTAGGAGGCGTCCATTAATTACATGAGGTTTTTTTTTATAAATTTGAACCCCCTTCCTCCGTCTTGGTGAGATGTGGGGCGACACCCCCCGCCCTCCAGCGTGATTTATTAAAA
>JAOPUG010000333.1:2290236-2302232 GCA_027564375.1 Micropterix facetella | reverse complement strand
CCCCCCCCCCCACCCCCCCCCCCCCCCCCCCCCCGCCCCCCCCCCCGCCCCCCCCCCCCCCCCACGACACCCCGCGAGTGCTCGCGCTACACTTTTACAGAAGCTACTATAATCAGTAAGGAAAGTTTTTTTCAATTGTTTACATATTGTAAAAATAGTATTATGATGGGCCCAACCTTGGTCGGTGAATTCCATGGCAGCTCCGTTTGTACTTACTTACTAAATCTACTCTATTAAATTTTATATTTATTATTAATGAACTGAACAATTTATTATAATTAAATTATGAGTACTAATTATAGATGTAATTTTACTAATTATAGATGTATTATAATAATTCATTGTTACATTTATCTATTTTTTATTTATTTTTAGATGAGGTGGGAGTCCGAGCAGGAAAAGTGGAGAGCTATGTTGGAGAAAGCGGAGTCAGAATAATGTTGAGGCCGAAAGTGATGCCACGGTCGTCGACGATTATGTTCAGGAATCTGATCACAACTTAATGTCAGAAAAGGATGCTCCTTGGTCGCATATCAAGAATATGTTCACGATGTCCCTTGAGATATTTTTTTCTTCTTCTAGACACTTCTGGCATCTATGCGTATGTATATATAATTGTAAAAACCTGAAATCGCTACCAAATAAAAAAATAACTAAATATTTGTAATCTGTGGGGTTGAGTATGGTTCAATGTCATATAGAAAGAAGATATACTCAACCATCCTTACCTAACTCACTCAAAAGGACGCTGAATATTCGAGGGCCAAGTTCTGAGGGAGGTTCACCAACAAAAAACAATGATGTACTGTCTGTCCGCGCTCTAAAGATATGAAAACTATTATTCATTGCAAATTTTGCAAAAAAATTATGTGGCAGAAACAAATGAAGAACATTTGTACTTCATGTTATGAAAAATAAGTTTTTTATATTTTCAATTCTTAAGAAGCTGTTTGTTTTTGATTTCCAAAGGGGTGATTTATGTTTTTAGTATTTTTTATTTTAAGTTCATAAAAAGGTCATTACAAAATGTTACATAAAAAGGTCGATTTTTGTAAAGCTGTATATAACAAAAATAAAACAATCTTTTTGGAGTATGGTTTTTTATTTAGTTACTTACTACTACATTAAATAATAAAACATTTTCATTTTTGCAATCATAGCAACCATAAGTATGTATTAAAATGTACATATATTATATGGGGAGGCTATAGCACCCAGCGAGTGTCCGCGAGGCTAAAATACTGCGCGAGTGATCGAGGGTTAATATAAAAACTTGGAAAAACAAACTTGCCTCGGTCAGCATCTGCTTACCGAGGCAAGCTGGGAATTTTCCCAGCTCGCTGTAGGCGGTAAGATGACTTATTCATATTGTATTTCATTTTATTTGTCATAAAAAAAACACAATTTCGTATTTTATTACTATGCAAGTTACATTAAGAATTAAATTTTTCGAATCAATAGAAAAAAAATGAGTTATTAAGTCATAGTAAAATGACCGTGCCACCTAACTAGGTTTAAAGCCTGTCCTAAGGTACACAATATTATTTTTGAGGTGAAGTAAGTATCTTTTTATATATATTAATAAAAAATCAGGTGTAAGTAAAAAAGGTGAACTTATTGTTCGCAAATAGTGAAATAGTAGTGATATATAAGTATATCTATCTGTTTAAAAATAATAAAATGCCATATTGAAATCTACTGTTCTTTGAACTATAATTTTTAGTAAGGATTTTTACCTTATACTTCCAGTAAGGATTCTTACCTAATACTTCCACTTTAACTGATTTTAATTCATGGTTTTAATAAATTGAATAATGGCAACGTTACAATAGCAAAGTATTAAACGAGCTGGCCGATCCGCCTCGGCGGACCGGCGTTATCAAAAAAGGTGGGTATCATTGGCGCTCGTTTTTTATTGCTTTTACCATATATTGAAATTTCTTATTTCATCTATTTATTTTTGCCTATCAGTGAATAACTGTAATTTTACAGTTGGTAAATAAATATAAGTGCGTTTAAGTAGGCTTTATATTCCGAATTACTAATTTTAAAAAGTAAGAATGTGGCTCTTACACTATTCAGCACAATAATACTGTTTATGATAATATAATGATACTAACAGAGATAAAGATAAACACTGAAAGATGTTATCTGTCTCTGTCTGCATTACTCACTATTAATAGATCATATTTGGTAGTGTCTGATTCATTTATATGTATAAGTATCTATGTACACGCCATTCCAGATCACTAGAGAAGACTAGAGTCACTAATCAATCTGTTAAAGACAAACTCTGCTGTGTAGGATCCAGGTGGCTGCAAAGACAATTTGCCATTATTGCCTTTTAGTTTCTAATTCTTTTTAAATCATTTTAAAACTTGGTATGAAGATTAAAAGGTTTGTTAAACTTCGGACCATATAATTATTTTGTTGCATGTATGTATAATATATTAGGATGTTCAGGGTAGTCCAAAACAACTACCTGAACTGAGCATGTAAACCATAAGAGATCAGTTATGCCACTCTTGTAATTAATTACCCCCTCAATGAAGAGGAGTTACTGTCTGGAAGGGGTTCAAATGTTACATTAGAAATGAATCTCATGACGTCCCAAATGTTCTTCCGCTTCAATTGCTCTGAGAGAACAAGCCCTCCAAAATCTTTATGTGGTTGATAGTGGCCCGTTTGATGTGATGTATTGACCCCAGGTGACACGTACCTCATTTTACGCATCTCATCATGGCCAACAACTTTTCTTTTTGCTATTTCCAGTCTAAAAATGTAGAACATTGATTTTATGGGTACAATTTGTATGGCAGGTACCCTAATCGTATGTCGTACAGACCCCAAAATCATCTGCACTCTACGCATTGGCCAAACTATCGACTGGCGAAAGTATTTATTTAAACGGTCGTAGTTTACTTGAGTTATCGTGCATAGTAACATCCAAACAGACATACAGGTTTTTTTTTTGGTTTAGATGGACATGGGATACGTCGAGAAAAGTCTCTTTGAACGATTTAATTTCGTTTCATTTTTCGCCTTTGTCCCCCCTCTGGGCGGACCGAAGTAATTGCCACAAATTTATCATTTGTGGTGCAAAATAAAATAATGAAACAAGTTGCCAACAAATTTCACAGTAGGTGCATATATTGCAAATTAGATACCTCTCGAAATCAGAGAAATAATGAAGACATCATCAATCATTAGTTCTTATATCGACCAGAACTAAACTATTCCGAGTAAAAATGGCAACATTGTTAAAATCTCAAAATTAAAGAATTTCAGATAAAGTTTAAAGGAGTTTATAAGAATGTCAGATAAAGTTTTATTGCAGTTTATAATAATTTACATGTTTACTTCAACTATATTTTTGGTAATATAGGACTTATTGTAGAATCTTATTTTGGCTCATTCATAAAAGACTGGAGATATGATATATTCTAATTAGTTGTATACAAACTGTCATACAATGCAATGAAGTATTTATAAAAAAAACTGTTGTCTACTATGAAAGTTAGAGTAAAAAGAATGGAAAAAACTACTTTTTTAAATCTTTCAATTCCTATATTTTTTAATACCACAATTCAATCAAATGACTAAAATGTTTTGGTACCGTCATATAGAGCAGACTTTCACCTTTATATTCAGAGTAGTTTGGTAAATATTCGCTGAAAAATTCCATGGCAGCTCCATTTGTATTTATTATTATTTCAAGATGTTTTGATAAACCTTTGTCACTATAATATATATTTCTGTTGTTTATATATTTCATATAAATAAAACAAATGATACTTTTCGTTTCGATTGGTATAAGACGTGTGTTCTTAAAGAAAAAATCAATGTTTCCAAATCTTGCATTTTGCAGAATAATATTTAAGCATTTTCTTACATTTTTGACTGCTGTCATGCAAACAAACGAAATGTTCTTTAGTTCTGATGGCATGTCATTTAGAAACAAGACCTAATTATAGGGTAATATTGTCACTATGGTCAAACAATTTGAATTGTCTACTTTGAATGACTTTATATTAGTGGTACATTTTACAAAAACTAGATAACCGTCATCTAACACAACCTACACTCCTAATAATACTCAGTGACAACTTATAGGTACATATTTTTGTTTTACCCACAAATCATGTCAGCAATAATTACATAGATATTAAGTAAGACTCAATTTGTCTAATTTTTCTATTGTAGCATTTACGTGATGATATTACATAAAGCTAGACTCACATAGACTGATGAACGCCTTCCATATCTCTGGCTTAAGTTTGGAGGCTCTGCCGTCATCGGAGCTCGGCCGCGAATGCACTTCGTTTTCAAAATACTGCGGAATCGCCTCGTGACAATCGTTCCCTACACGTCCGTTGAAAGCAAGCGACGAAAGATTCGTTCCCACGAAATTGACATTTGCAGATGTTAGATTCAGCACGTTCTCCTCCACCAGACCCAATTGGATCATCGCGTCGTGGTTGCTCCTCTGCAAACCCTTGATCTTTAATAGGAACACTTTCTTCTCCCTCAGCGTTAATTCGCAGAGGGGAATTTCACTGAAATCTTGCTGATTCAGCGATAATATACACAGCCCGTCGAGCCTGTTGCTGCAAACCATTTCTGTGACCGTCTCCGGTAGATCTTCCTTCGCCATCCACCTTTTAACGTCCTCCACAGTCCAGTTCTCAACTGCTTTCTCATCCATGTCGAACACTTTTAGAACTAATCTCACATTACACTTGAGCGTGAACGAGTACAGAGAATACAGTTTCTCGACCCACTAAAACGGATAGGCGACCGCGAGCGAGCGACGAACGAACGGATATCAACAATACATAACAAAAAAAGTAGGAAGAAAACAGAACGTAAGAAACGTCAGTCAGTTTAGACGTGATGCTGCGCAGTTCAAGAACACTCGACTTTCAAAAAGTCGACTTTTTATCAGAAATTCTATAATCTTAATTTAGAGAAATAGGTAGATTTTATAAATCAGAGAACTTTTTGTGGTATATTAACAATTGTTAACTCTCTCGAAATGAGATACATTGTTAAAGCGTCTACTATGAGACTAAAAAATCACACCGTAAAAATAAAAACCTGAAAATGAAAAGTTTACTAAGTTTACCAATCATCGCACATAAGGATGCTATGCATTGGATCTCAAATAAATATAAGGATGTTAATCGCAATTCCGTTCCTAATCAAATAGATTCTATCATTCCGCAAAATCGTATAAGCAAGCTACCCCTAAATATACGGCCACTGATCATGTAACGAATGTATATGGTCTGGAGATCAACGTCGCATGACACGTCACACTTCATGCGATGTGACGCAACTACGTAGTGTTACAATGACGCAATGTCTCAAAGATTTGCAGGAGTTCTGTCTCGAGATCGTTCGTAGGCGAAATGTATACACTTTATAGTTGCTGTTGAAAATAATAGATGGGGAAGTCAACGGGGGTTGTGGTTTTTATGTCGCAGTAACGCAACGTCGGAGTTGCAAAAAGGGACAAATATAACATTGGAGGAGTAGGTATTTTAATTCACAAACCATCCAACTGTTTCATGCAAAAAAGAAATCGGGTCGATTATATTATATTACATTACCGTTAGACTATAAAGTCGGGGAAAACGGTAGAATTTTGATATCTCGCGTCGTTTCCGAGATAAAGATCTACAATACAACTTCTGTGATAGGCGGAGAGAGGCGAGAGCGAGGGCGCGGGCGAGGGCGAAGGCAGGGCGAGAGGGCGAGAGCGAGGGCGAGAGCGAGAGAAAGAGAGAGAGAGAGAGAGGTAGTCTACGGCGGTTGCAATATCGCCGAAACATCGGGTACTATAAAACCACGCGGTAAATTCGTTTAATCTTATCTATATTGTGACGTCATATTGTGACATCATTCCAGATCTATACTGTATCTATATTGTGACATCATTCCAGATCATATGTTTAAACGTGTCCTTGCTTTAATTTAGGAAGTTGGCATAATACCATCTTTTAGTAATAAATCCACTTCTTGGATTATCGAGTGACTGGAACACAGACCCATTGTTAATTACTTTTTAATAAAATACATAATAATAATATTAATATTGATACAACATAAAAATAAAGTGTACTTTTTTAAAGGTAGAAATCCGAGACTATTATGTGAAATATTCGTTTAAAGTTTATACTTATAAAGGCTGACTTTATATGCCCCACAATATGTAGTGTTATTCGTTAGGGTTGCAGACAATCGCCAGACTTATATTATTATGTTTTTTAACATTGATAATAGACAATAAATCCATCAGAAACAAAAAACCCAAATAAATCGGCAAGGAATATTTTGTGGTGACCCACTCCTATTGAAAAACAGTATGATACATAATTAAAATAACTGATTCTGGCAACATTAAACGAATCGTCAAACGTCAAGTAAATTTCAAATGGTGTTGCCAATGAGACTTTTATTTAAATTCATCGTGAAAACGAGTATTATTCTACAGTTAAAGCTTCCAATTTTCATCTATTCTCAAATAATAATTAGTTATGTTCTTGTAATTTACTTGCATTCACGAAAAATGTGGTATTTTCGAAATTGCGTTAGTATTTGATTGTTCGTTGGTAACTTCGTTTGTCATGCGAGTGGGGTTTGTTGCCACGGGTACGGCTGCGGGCGGTCGCCTTGTTTCTTTCATGCGTTTGTTTTCTTTAGCTTGTTTCTTTATTGGATTAGCAATAATTGCCCTAATGGCATAATACGATGTTCTATTAGCATAAATGTCGCACCGGAGTTACGTTTCGCACGTCGGTTATGTTGTTTCGCGTGATATCTGTGTTGGTTGTTGTTTATCGTGATGTTGAGATTTTTGAGTAGGCGCGGCCGTTCGTCAAATCAAGCGCGAAACGCTCGACAAACGCCCAAGACTCCAATCAATAAGAATCTAGTACAGTGCCGCGTTATACTTCTAGATGGCACCGACCTATCCATCAATCTGTCAAAGAAGGCTACAGCTGGGGATTTGTACGAGCAAGTGTTTTATTCATTGGATTTAATAGAAAAGGATTATTTCGGGCTGCAATTTACCGATACCAATAATGTGAAGCATTGGCTGGATTCTACGAAAGCAATCAAGAAGCAGGTTAAAATTGGACCGCCGTATACTCTTCGTTTAAAAGTTAAGTTCTATTCTTCTGAACCGAACAGCTTGAGGGAAGAACTCACACGCTATCAGTTCTTCCTACAGCTTAAAAAAGATTTATTAGACGGCTTATTAGAATGTCCAATAGCGACGGCTATTGAATTGGCGGCTTTGTCATTACAGTCGGAGCTCGGTGATTTCGATCCTAAAGTACACACAGCAGCGACTGTTTCCGAGTTTCGCTTCGTTCCGAATCAATCAGAAGACTTAGAAATACAAATCCTTGAAGAATTCAAGAAATATAAAGGCTTAACGCCGGCGCAAGCCGAGGTCAATTATTTAAACAAAGTGAAATGGCTTGAAATGTACGGAGTCGATATGCATATTGTTCTCGGAAAAGACGGCTGTGAGTACCACCTCGGTTTGACCCCGACGGGTATCCTCGTGTTTGAAGGACCGCAGAAAATCGGTTTGTTTTTCTGGCCAAAAATAAGCAAACTCGATTTCAAACGAAAGAAACTTACGCTGGTCGTCGTCGAGGACGACGACCGTGGCCGTGAGCAGGAGCACACGTTCGTCTTCCGCCTCCACAACGAGAAAGCCTGCAAACACCTCTGGAAGTGCGCTGTTGAACACCACACGTTCTTCCGGTTGCGCGCTCCTGTGAAGGGACCGTCGGCGCGCCAGAACTTCTTCCGCATGGGCTCCCGCTTCCAGTACTCCGGCAAGACTGAATATCAGACAACCCAGCAGAATCGCGCACGACGGACGGTGCAGTTCGAGCGGCGCCCGAGCCAGCGGTTCGCCCGCCGTCAGTCGCATGTTTTGCGTGAGCGCGAAAAAGCCACCGCCCCAAAGCCAGAAGAGCCCGAAGAGGTGAAACCAGTGGAGCACATCGCTCCCGCAACGCCACTCCTCGCCCCAACGACATTCTCGCGCAATCACAGTGAACGCTCCGAATCCACAAAGAGTAACGCATCCGAAACAAAAACGAAACTCCTAACTGAGGAAGCGGTTAAAGGTGTGATACAAGACGAACCACTGGATTCCACGTCCAAAGATGACGCAATCAGCAATAAGGTTTTATTCAAGAAAGATGAGGCGAAACCGTCGTGTAGTTGCTCGTCGACCACCGAGCCCGCACCCGCCATTGTAAACCCGCTTGACGACTTGCTAAAAAGTCTCGTGAAAGAGAAGCTGAACAAAGAAGATTCAAAGAACGAGGTCCGCCACGAGTTGTTGATCGACACGTCCGAACGAAACGAAATACCGAATAACCGAACAAAGTACTATTCATCGTCAACGAAACTGCTCCCGCCCGGACAACTTAAATGTAACATTTTAAAAGCGGAAACCGAGAAAAACATCGCCAACAGCGATCCGCCTGTCGTGAATCTACCGTCGCCGTCGACCCCTTCCCCGAAAGTATTCAACGACGTTCAAAATTCGGAAACGCCAAAACCACTAGTGAACAACACATCGCAATATGTATCTATCGTTGTTGTTGAGCCTCCAATTTCGCCAGCGCCTACCCCTATCCCAGCGAAAAAGCCAGACATCGCCGAACTGTCCCCGTGGCTCGTTTCTTCAGAGCCGAGCCCCCCGGCGAATTCAGGAGAGAAAGAGATCACCATCATACACAGAAAATCCGTCATAACGACTCACTTATAGCTCGTATTGTTTGCATCGTTGCGCAGTGCTTTTTCCCACAATTAAATATGCCATCATTGTGCGCTCATTTTTTGTCACGCGTTACATGAGATGGAAAGTGCAGCCATGAATTGATTAATTCACATTACCAGAGCGGTCTCCCAGTCATTTTAAATGTTAAATAAGCGCATTTAGCTTTTCGAGTGCCTAGTAAAATCGTCGCCTTACCAATTACATTCCAGAAATTGCCAATTTTGAATTATGTATGCCAGAACATGTAAAAATGTCAAGTCTGTAGTCTCTCACTATAAGGTAACTGAAATGGTTCTCTCATCAGGATTCGACAATGTTGTAATCGTAAGGCGACGATATATAACTTAATAAATTAAGTTACTTAATAAGTTACTATAAAGTTGACAATTGAAGCGACAGTTCAAACTATAATATCATTCTAATCTTTTTACTGTAAAATAAACAGTATTATTATTATTATACAAATTTTGGAATCAGTATTGTACAAATTACTCCGTCCACAGCTGAAAGTAATTCGGTACTTAAAAGAATTCCTATAGTTTAAGAGATTATTATATTTACTATACTTATACAAGAGATTTTTACATTTAGTTATATTTATTTGTAACGAATGAAATAAAATATGAAGTGCCATTGATGTCGGAACACTTCTTGATGTTTGGTGATATTTTAAAATATAATAAAATTTGCATATAAATAAGTGCGTTGTTTCATTCAATTTCGTAACGTGATGAAAAAACATCTGATGATCATATTGTGCAAACTTTAGCTATAAAGGGGGCGTTATCACCTTGAAATGTATCTGTCACCGGGTAAATGGACGACATCAAATTTCGTGTGGACAGATGGTATTTATCACTGGCTATTGCGACAGATGCAATCGAAAAAAAATATTATACTCTTCCATTTGTAACAGTCAAATAAATATGTTAATTTCTCTTTCTGACGATACGGAGTCCATGGCCTTTACATACAGTATCAATATCACGAATTTTTATAGAATATGCATACATACATTATGCCTATTGCATAAATTGAGCAAAATGTTGGATACATATCGTCTGCAGAGCAATTGCTATTGAAAATGTTGCTGTTACAAGCAAATTGCTGGATGTGCCTATATCTGAAATGCAATATTTTCAGCCTCTTACTTTTCACTTGTACAATAAAGATTTTGAACCCATTGGCACTGTCTCCTCACGTGATTGCAAATGAAGTTCTTCCCAGGGTTGACGGAAAAGTCAATTTTGTTAGATTTAAGTCCACGAAGATGGGCGCTTTGTAGGTGTGAAGATTTCGTCTACTTACCGTTGTAAAAACTATAGGGCATTTTGTATATTTTTATTATCACCTCGTTTATGTCGGTCCTCTAATGTTGTCAGCTTTAAGATATGCAACCTTCCTCATACTCTTCTTTAGTTCTTGAGGTATCTCAGTAAGCCTTCACGAGCAAGTCTACATATACCTTTTTAAAATATAGATTCTAGATCCGGAATCCATATTTTAATCGAGGCCCCTCGTAAGTCTTGTATAGTTTCAGTGCTAACTCAGGTGACATGTTCACAAATGATTTTCTTATTACATACAAATGTGAGTTTGCTTTTTGACAACATGACATATATGGCTCCTATTTTAGGGGAAAGGATATCGTAACCCTGAGATCATTTTGCTTCGATACTTGTCCGTCAACTATACCATTCAGCAAGTATGGAATTTTAGGATTAGTACCAATATGCAGCAAGACACATTTTTCGGCATACAGGCCGACCAACCATTTCTCGGCCCAAACACTTATCCTATCCAGATCTTCCCGAAGTTGATTCAATAATCGGATGTATATCGGTGTGGTACAAAATAAACAGAAGTGGTCAAAGGACTGAGCCCTGTGGTACACCACTGGTGATATTCGTTCCCTTTGAGTAGGTTGCCAATGAGCACTCGTATTTTTTCTGGTTGTATAACAAGACTGCAACTTGAATAAGGTTACCAGATTGGGAACCCTTATTTCTGATACATAAGGTCACTATATGCGCTTTGAGACACGCAAAAAGTAAATATTTTTATAATTTATATTACATTTCTTGAAATAGTACGGATCAGAAATGGCTGATTCGTAGGCAGCAACCGTTTTATCGGCACTTAAAAATAAAACTTTCCTTTTATGTTATCCTTGGCAATTGAGAATAAAAAGAAACTGTTCAACACCTAATGCATATTTTGGATTTAAATATCTCTCACACTAGACACTAGAGCCACAGTATAGACAGTAACTTCTCTTAGAACAAAATTGAAAACGAAGCGAGCAACGTCATGAGTTGTAAGGACTACCGCATATCGTAATATGGTAACTAGACAATTGTATCACAGGCCCTATCCGTGCCTTTGAACGAAATATGCAGAAAGAGAGGTCGCAAGCGTTAGTCATATGACCGCCGCACTCCCAGAAAAAATAAAATACAGCACAGAAATGTTCACTTTCCACAACCCTGAGCAACGTGATGGCAAATACAGGTGTTTGTCGTTATGTACCCCTCCGCTCGCTTCCCTCGCACCCCACCCCCCGCCGTGACTTGCCACCCGAGAGTGCACTTACTGTTCTCTCTGTATACTGCTAGAGCTGCACTCTTTTTTTTCCTTTGTGTTGGGGCTGATCGCACCTACTATATTTCCATGCTTAGCTTAGCGTCACTTGAGAATCACAGTTGAGTTTTGTCAACCGCCACGGGCGAACCGGGCCACCTCGGAGCGTTTCAACGATCTTTTCATTATAACACCCTGGATTGAAACACGGAGACTCGAGGGCAAAGACGAATCTACGTACCAAGCTCCACCTCAGCCCGTAAGAGTCCAGTTAAAAACCACCATAAGCTTTTGGCAATGGGTTGTTTTATCTCTTCAGGTTGGAGGTAGTAGTTACCCAGGTGGATGTTTCTCTTATGTATCGTATGCATTTGCATACGAGGTGCAAGGAAGTGTCGTCTGCTACTTGGCAGAGCCTGCACATTCTAGTGTCTCGGAGTTTGAGGTTGTGAACATGTGTTTGTTCAGGCCACAATGTCCTGTGAGTGCTTTCACTAGGATGCGTAGGTTGTTCCTACTTAGCGCTAAAGCCTCGTGGGCAATCTTGTTATCCAGTTAAAGGATTGTTCTAAACGTAGGATTTTAAGCATTTAGTTTGCTA
>JAOPUG010000333.1:2255302-2265385 GCA_027564375.1 Micropterix facetella | reverse complement strand
TAGGGGCCAGCGTCAGATGCATACAATTGTGAATATAAGGAAAAAATTACATAAACAAAAAAATGACAATATTTACAGGGATTTTATAGAAAAAAAAAATATTTATGTATGGATTGTATGGACAAAATTATACAATGCTAAGATATGAATGGGACAGAATCCTGTCAACTAATAGTCGCTAAGCATTACGCCTAATAAAGGGCATGAACTACTATGAATATACGTACTGTTGTATGCTGTATGTATTGGTATAGTCTGAATGACGGTAATCGAAAAGTTGGGTATAAGATTCTTAAATAAATGTAATACAAAAGTCTAAATCATTTTTCACTTTGAAAAACTTGGTGCTGCAAAAAATTAACAAGTCAAATCGCGCCATAAATGCTTCCTAGGTGTGCATACCACCATGCAGATATATGGGAGCATTAACCTCTCAGGTGTGACAACTCGCAACTATAAATAAGATATGCCTGTGCTCCGAAGAGTTCTAAAGTCGCTGGTAATGCAGTCATATTCGTCTTTCACGATAATCCAGCTATAATTCATAGAAAGTCAATGTAAAATGGATAAAACACGAAGTGGCCGTATTCTTATCAATATATACTGACCTAACAAAATCAGCCCACTGAATAAATCTTAAACATTTTACTACACAAAATATCAAACCTTTAATTGGCGTAGGCTGTGGCTGAGGGGTTAAATGCTTATCGTATAATTTACTGCGTGCTTGTTAGATTTAGAATATACATTTATTCAAGGAAAACCAAAATCACCTTTTGCCATGATCTCGACGATTAGAACCCGAGCGTGATCGAGAGCGTCGCGATCTGGAGCGACGGCGGGAGCGAGAACGACGTCGGGAACGAGACCGTGAGCGACGTCTGTCCTTATCTTCCTCCTGTGATTTAAACATAATTAATCGTTGTGTACATCTCATCGCAAGAATTCTCACAGCAAATAATGCCTACCAAGCGTTTCTTGATTTCTTCCTTTTTCTGCTGCATGAAAATCTCTGGTATCCCGGTCTCCGCCGACTGAGCGCTAAGCAGCAGTTCCCACAGATCGCCCATGAAGACGCGTGCATTTTTTCCATTCAGGAAACCCGTAAGATTTATTTGCATCTTTTTCGGACAGGGAAACTGCAAGCGGGAAGGGCAAAGGAGAAGAAAACGGAACATTAGTTAGCTTTATAGTTCATGCTAGAGTAACTTTTGATACAATACGAGTTGATAATCCACCATTTTGTGAGTAAAAAAAAAATGCCAGACAGGCAAAGAACTTATCAAACTGCTGCATATTTTATTATAAAATGGCATGATACGGTAATTCGTTACAGTTTGTCCCCATGTAGTATATAAGCCAAATCAAAACAATCAATAAAAAAATATTTTTATATAAACGAATGGAATGCTCTCCCTAGTGAAGTGACCAGTGCCAAAAGTGTCAATGACTTTAAAAATAAACTAGACTTATTCCACAAAAACTGTAATGCAAGCACTGACTCAGGCTCATCCAGCTAAGTCGCCTGCCTGTTAAATATAATAATAATAATAGATTTTTAAAATGATTGGATTCACAAATGTTTACTTCTAAAATAGACAAAAATTATCTAAGCTATCTGTTATAAACGGTCATAACACTGGCGGCTGGCACAGGACAGCTTTTCTTTTAATTGATAAAAATAAGAAGTGTGGCTTCGGATTTTTTTTGATTCGTATGCCTATTCCGCCACTATAACAAAAAGGGTACACCTGACAAAAAATCTTAATGGAGAAATAATATCTTAAAGAGTGATAACTATGAATGCGTCTTATATAGACATTTAAAAAGGTATGTAAGTAATTTCGCTATTGTTGGCCAATTGCGCTCTTTCAGCGTAGTATTTTATATGACTCGAGCGCAACTAATGAAACATTCACGCCTGCACATATATCAAATACTATGTTGTAAAGGCTTAGTGATCACTATCCATTCGACTTGGCTTTAGCTACAATGAAAAATATTTATCATGTAGCAGGTTCACAGTATTTGCAATTTACATCTATTCATATACAAAAATGTATAATATCCATTTCGAAAAGTAGATGAAATTGAGTGGTTTCATCTTAGCAAACCTGAAATATTTTCATTTACGTCCTATTTCTAGAAATAACGTTCATACAAAAATATTAAAAATACAAGCAGATGTCCCTTTTTTTACTGATTCCAAATATACATTAAAGTAAAAATGTTATTTGTAAGTTTAGCAAAAATTTCAGTTTCACCTATTTTTATGACCCATATACAGTAATAATATGATCCTGCCAAAAATCTATTTTGAGATTTCTTTATAGATGAAGATACCTCACTAGTTGTATCTTCCAAGAAAAAGAGCCTATATTATTATTACTATTGATTACAACCGGAATTTGAAAATTATTTTGTTTATTTTAAAGAGTATTCCCATCTATTAATTAAAAATACAACTAGTGCACGATTACATTTGCATTTTACAAGTGCGTCAAATTCATACACCAACATACCCCTGCCTGCCACCAACAGATGGTGTTGTTTAAATTTTAATTATTACAATACATGCTAAAATGCAATTTTGGTTGTTCCAGGAAAACTTTGTTTTTTTCAATTAGTGTATGCTCATATATAGGTTGTTTGTCTGAGTAGTGTCGGAAAGTTTATTCCTGCGATGGCAGTATTTGTGTCTTAGGGTAAACTGCAAAGGGCTTCCGTGAGATATGTGTTTATAGTGCTGGATTATCGAGCCCGTATTGTATTACCCAAAGGGCACAGGGCTTTTCAAGATAGAATCATAAAGCAATATTGAAATTTGCAAGGTTTAACATGTTTCAGTTCATTGCAAATTATAATTTTGGAGCCGGTGAAAAGATACGAGCAGCCACCGTTGGTTAAATCAAACTAGAAATGCAGGCGACCGACCGAAAGTAGCAGGCGGGCGGCGAGTTGGCCGCGATGACGAAGATGATGTTCTTGAGATGACGAGCTGCAGAGAAGACGGTGAGGAATGATGATGGCGACGAGTACCGCAACGATCCCACGATGTCCCACGACGATCCCGCGACGTCCCACGATGACCGGCGATCGGTTCAGTTGAGCAGGCGGCCGATGGTATCTGCAAGGGGTTCGTCACACCACCCGAGTATGCATACGGATTCACCGATCGAATGGCTGCCGGGCTCCAAAATGACACCTTGCAAATTTCAATGCTCAATCAGATTTGAGGGTAAACGAGCGGCTCGGCAGTCAACGTTTCATAAATTTCATAACCATGTAAGGATCGATTTACAGGGTGGAAAGTATATATTAGTTATTAAGTATATACAGATAATTCTATTAAGGAAATCACATGATTGTATTCGTCTCATACGTATTTGAAATATTTATCCACAAACAAATCCACAGTTTTTATTCGATCTCAATGAAACTTCATATCATAAATGCATATCCCTTAAAACGAGGGGAAAAGTACTGTACATTTGTTTTACAAAAACCCACTATTTCCACCTCATTACACAAAATTAAGACATATAATATTTCAGTCTTTTGTAAATATCTCGTAGCGGAAGGTGATATTCTTAAGTTGGAAAATTGTTCCAAATTCAAAACTTTGACAAAAAACAGTGAGAAAATCTGAAACCTAGAACATAAGAAATTTTATTGACAAAAATGATTCCTTTCCAAAATAAAGTAAATCTGTTTTCACTTCCAAAATATATAAAGAACACTAGAGTGCCACGCATATAGGTGTTTTAAAAAAAAAAAAAATTAATTATCCTTTGCGGTAATGGCCCACCTTAACGACAATTATCTTCCAGGCAGCCGGCTTTTACAACATCACGTCAGTACTCAGGCGGTCACCCATCCAAGTACTTTGGTGATCTCACGGGAACCAGTATTTCAACGCGGCTACGGACGTGTTAGTTGTTGCCAAAATAAGTGTGTGACTATGGGTCCAATTGCGTTTTTTCGTAAACTAAACTTGAAAATTAGTTCATGCGAATAAGACAGAGTAATGCGTTAGAGCAGAATATGAAATGAACGGTCGTCAATTTGCCCGCACCAAAAGTAAATGTCGAACTAATGGCCATCCGAAAAAGTTTAAATACCTTTCGTGCAGTCTTAAATTCAGCTGTTTTATTTTTAGTGGGTAGTTTTAATACAGAAAAGTGAGAACCGTTCATTCCACATTCCGCTCAACGTATGCCAACCCTGTCTTGTTCACATGAACTAATTTCCGATTTAAGTTCATGAAGAAAGGCAATCGAGCCCTGTGTGTAGTTCAAAGAAGATGCTATAAGTTGTAAGAATAATTCGTAAAGTGTGTAAATGCAATGCAGACTTTGATAGTACCACTACTCGTGCAAGACGAGACCTGATAATCAAAAATATTGCATTTAAACCGTACAGTGGCATCCAAGAATAAATTTTGTCTATATTTACAATATGAAATTTATATAAATGTTCTGCCTTACTAAAAAAAATCACAGTTACAAAAATATTTTACTTTCCACCCTGTAGAATCTCATAATGATGCAATCCTCACCATTCGATTTATCTGCCGAGTAGGTTGATTAGGCTAATTAATTACAGTATTTCTAAATATATATATAGGCCCTGAATAGACCGTACAATAATAATACTAATTAGATTGTGATTAAAGCTGAAATTTAGTTCTAAGGGTGCTGGATTTCCATCAGACTCTCAGCATACGCATATTATTATGATTATCCCTGTAAATACCGATTGATCCGGGTCCCGGAAAGGCACCGACGATGAGACGGCGATGCGTGGAGTGTGGACGGTGCGCGGTCGGAGCAGGGCAGCCGCTCGTTGTCAGCTGGACGGGTGGGGTGATAAAAATTGCCAGACGCGGTCAGTTCAATATTACCAATCCGTGATCGCACAATTATTCTTTTGCCGTAAATAAAAAGCAAAGCAAACATAAAAATACGATAAAAGGAGAAAGGCGGCGACACTTACTTTCTCCTCGAGCTGGTTGTTGACGTAGTCGATAACGACGTCGTCCTCCATCTTGAGGATTTCGGTGATCTTCTGCGTGATCCACGGCTTTATGACGTCCAGCTTTACTTTTGTCATATCGACCTGCGAAATAAAAGTGCCATTTTTATCTAAAACTAAATGGATTATGAAATCGAAGACTATTGCAGTTGTTTGACATTATAAATAAGATAAAACGATGGGCTGTGTTTGTTTGTGTTTATCTCGAGGCGATATAACGATAAAGTTCGTTGAAACACCTTAGGTTCGCCCGAGATAGAATGTCTGTGTCTGCTAGACCCAGCATAATGGTCTAAAAACAGGGCATTTTTAAATTTTTTGTAAAATACGAGAGCTACATTGACCTCGTTTTTATTTTCCCAATCACAGGTTTTAATATTGACATAACCAGGGTAGCCAGTATACAGGATATCTGGAAAACCTAGTTCGTTTCCAAGGCCTCTCAATATTTAAACACTTTACATTCAGATCATCGCTGAAAGTTTAACAATAAGCATATCTAGAAGTTTTCTGACAATATTTTAAAATACCTACTTGCCTACTACACATTATTATTCTATAAATTTACGATCAAACAATGAATGGGTTTAGTCAATAAGGTTGTTGTATAATAAAATAAAATATAATTATTTTCGCAACATCAATAACTTTATATTGTCGCAAATGATATTCTGGGGTTATGGAGTTTATAGAGCCGTGTTGCCATTGAGGAATGAGAGGTAGATATTTAACTCCAACGGAATGCTTTATAAGGCGACGATGTATGTAAAAAAATCTCATACAAATGCGCCGAACGAAGATGGCTCGGCGCATTTGTATGTAAAAATTTAGAAAGGTGCTGTAGAAAATATTGTTTTTAAAATAAAATAACATTTTATTCGAAAAAAATATTGATGGTACTGCAAGTTTAATATATATAGTTTATGTAAAAAATACCAAAATAAAAAAAAACTGCAATAAGTAGTATTTAATAGTGAATATAGATGAAACTTTTTTTTATCAAGAAAAACATTTGTTTAAAAATTCTGCGAGTAATATACTGTACAGATATTGTTAATGTCTTACAATTTTTTTGAGCTTCTTGGCCCAGCTGTTTAGTGTGAGTGATGGTTCAAAAAATATCCTGATCTTGTTTTTTTTCATTTTCCAAACTATTTTGAAAAAAATTGACATTATGTACTTAAGAATGTATGTACTTAAGAAAGGTACCGTGAGTTATATATTTGGTTCATTTTGCTAACATCATTATTTAATTCACTACAACGGTTCAAAAACTGCCAAATAATGTAATCGTCTAAATTTACATACATCGTCTCTTTAATCACTAAAGTTGCTGCACTGATGCCCGATGCCAAAAAGAACTTCGTTGTCCAACCGCATAAGTCAAAACAACAATTCAAATAGTGTTTACAGATTATGAAAATGTTCAGTTTTTTCGAGTTTTGTGATGACGGGAAGTAAACAGTAAATATCAAAGAAAAATTGGTAGTCGTGGAAAATTGGCATATTGTCCAACAAGAACTACCACCCTAAAATATGTTTATTTGTTAGCATAAAATAATAAAACCAAAAATATTATTTTTTAATCGGAACTCAAAAAATTTCAATATGTATTTATATTACATCAATTTCTATTATAGATTATTGCATACCATTTTCTATCATATTAAACGATTATAAATAATAAAACTATCAAAAAAAGTTACAATTCTGCAGGATTTTTTACCATGCTTACAACACCTAATCGCAACACCCATCTGGGCGCTTGCTGCAGAATGTCTGCAAATTCCATACATTCTTCAGCATATTCTGCGAAATAGAGATCTAAAGGAACGGCGTGCTGATGTTTGCTGCACCGCATACTGCGAATTCTAGACCGCAGAGCCCGAAGGGAATGCACTTTAGATTTGGCACTTTTGATTTGAGGTGTGTTCCTTTTGGGTCTCTGCGGTCCATAATTTGCATTATTTGCAGCAAGCGGTGCAGCTTCAGCATTCTGTTCCATTTGCTCTATGGCTTCACAGAATATGACGAGAAACTTCTCGAGTTCGCAGAGATATTCCGCAGCAAGCGCTAATGTTTCGAAGCAGGGCTGCTGCATTTTGATGTTGTACGCAGTAGATATGAAAATCTCGCAGAACAGTAATTCTTTTGATAAACTTTTAATAAATAGAAAATGTTGTGCAATAAAACAATTAAAATTGATAAAATATAAACAGATATTTGTGTTGTTTCAGTACGGCCTGAAAATAATATTTTTAGTTTTATTATTTAATGCTCAGAAATAAACATTATTAGTTTAGTTTTATTATTTAATGCTCACAATAAACTTATCTTTTAGGATGGTAATTCTTTTTGGACAATATGCCAATTTTCCACGATTTTACTATTTTTTAATGTAATATTTTTTGTGTACTTGCCATAATCATAAAGCTACTGAAATACTGGACAGTTTCATAATCTGTAAACACTGCTTACTATTTTGGTGTTTGCGGTTTGATAGCCGCCGATATTCTTTTTGGCATCTCAGGTTACCGCAGCAACTTCAGTAACTAAAAAGCGTCCCAATGGGGTGGTGCAAAAATTGATCTTGCATTCCCCAAAGGGAATATACTTTTAGACAGCAGGAAATGAGTACCTACAGTCTAAATGGCCTTGATGGATCCCATGCATACATGATACTTAAAAATGCCCCATATACAGGGTGAAATGTGGTGTTCCACCAGGCGAGCTAACCACCAAGCAAGCAAGAACAAAATATCTGCGCTCAGACCAGGATAACTGTACCACAACTTGACCGACCTCATTGGCGACATCAGCGGTCATTAAAACAACGCCGCGGTTTCCACATCCATAATATTAAAATATTGAATTACCTGTTGGGTTAAGCAGTCCCCAAACTTCATCTGCTTCATCAGCTTCTTCTCCTTGTCGCTGAAGCGAGTGTCCTGCTCCGTCGTCGTTCCCTACATCATCAAATAACAAAATCACGAACGTGCACCACGATAAAGCATAAATAACGCGTCGACGCGACGCCAAAAAAGACGAATTTGTCACTCACCGTGTACATCATTGTATCGATTTTCACTGAATGTTACAAGTGCCGAGTAGAGAAATTACGCTGTAGCTTACTTACCACACGACCTATATTACGTTTACATAGTTTTTAGAAGATAATAATGCGGAAATATCGATTTCACCGATTTGCGGCGAGAGAGCAAGCCGCGAGCGGCCATTCACGCTTCCACCGAAAATTGTAGTGGTAGTGATAGGAGGTTGGGTCGTATAGCTGTTACGTGGAAAGTAGCTACCTAGTTTCTCGCGGTTATTCTAGTAGGTAAACAATTTCTCACGTTTGGTTTTTAGTCATATTGAACCACAAAATTAGATACCTTTAATAAAAGAATATTTAATATTTTGGTAAAAATATTTTAGTCCGTTTCAGATTCGCTGGTTGATCGGTTGCGTGTGTATTGCATGTGTGTCTGCCGACCGGCCGCCATACGACCTCTCAGTTCGGCAGGTCGTATCCGCCGGCCATTAATGAAAGAATAAAGTCAGATAGCAAGTAAGCGAGTAATGGAACTGGACACGCCAGCCACTCGACAGTATCGACTCACCCGTGGTGTTCATAATTATAGAGTTAAACTGTTTTCTGAACAGTTTAGCTGCTGGCGGGCAAGTTGGTAGGTAAGTAAAATAAAAACTTGAATTAAGTTGCATGGCAAGCTACTGTCCAATTCGCACGTAGCTCGTCTGATCTGTTTACACGGTGACAATCTGACCAGCCGTAACTAGTCTCAAGCGTGAAACGTAATCCTACTGTTGCCAAAAGATGAAACATTGGGGTCGTTTCGTTAAAATACAAGAGTTGTTGCATAAGTCTGTTGAAGACAGGAGCACCTATTTCTTAAAAAAAAACACCAACATAGGTAATTATCAATTACTCATCAGTATAATGCACGCATGCGATCAATCCGAACGTCGAAAACGCCCTATGCATGATGCAACCGGCCACATGACTGTAAAAGCCGTACCTTCAAACAAACACGCGAAATGCGCACGCAACCCGTGAAACGGCAAACTCTAAAACGGGCCATAATTGTTAAAAAAAACTGCTAGATTAATGTGTAACTTGCATCTTACACATTTGCAGCCAGTTACTCAGATTCATAGGCATGATCAGATGAAGAATATTATTTATTCTTTTGGCATAGCGGCAATATGAGGAAGTGTGCTCAAAACTTTTGTAGGTGGCGCTAGCGACGATCACTGCGGCGACCGCTCCATGGGGTATGAAGTGAGCGAGGGGCGCTAGATTTACAGGTGCTACATTGTGCATAAATGTCACTTTGACAGCAGCCAGATTTGCAGCAGACATATTTGCAGACGACATATTTGCAGGTGACAGGTTTGTTGGAGCCATCTATGAAGGAACCAAATTCTCATTATGTCACATTCGCATCACAAAGCGAAGTTAGCAACGTTTGAAGAAAGGGGCATTAGGATATGATTACAAGAATACATACTATTTATATTATTATACAAGCCAAAATAAAGCAGTAATATTTTATTAATTTTTAATATACAAAAGGTAGTAACAAATTGCCGTGCCACGATCAACTACTCAACTACTCAAATTTATCATAACTAGGTACCGTTTTAATTATTATTTAACTGACATTTTTTTTTTGCTTTAGAAATTACCCTTAATCCAATTTTATCGATACATTATATCGGCTTTATATTAGATATAATTTTACTTTGATTATTGATCTATGGTAAATTAATATGGGGTTATCTAGTGCATAATGCACGACTCTTCGGAGGATAATTTTATACAAAAAACTAAACAAAAAAATCCCAAATATAACTTTTTCCTCAATGTTCTTGATTTTTAAAGATTTTTTTATAAAACATAACAATATGTACAAGTAATCATGGAGTTAAAAAATAATAGATGAATAGATTATTCATATTACTTCGGCCACCATAGTGGCCAAGTCTTGAAATCGTGCGCGAAAAATGTTAGTATGCACGATAACTCGA
>JAOPUG010000333.1:2155292-2170677 GCA_027564375.1 Micropterix facetella | reverse complement strand
GTGTATTATATAGGATAAAAATAAGTAAAAAAAACTAGATCATTATAGTTACATAAAAAATAAGCATTGTATGTACATTAAATTACATCTTATTAAGTAGACACATGTTTATATTATAATTACTTAATCGCTTAAGAAAAATAAGGCGAGAAGGTTTTATTAGAATACCTTGAAATAAAAAAAACAATTTTCGGTTGAGATATTAGGTACATAATATTACTTACACAGAGCATATTTACACAATATAATATTACATATTTACACACGAATCACTAATTTGTATACAAATGTTTTATTATAAGATCCCCAAAAAAATCTATCCCCTGTGAAAAATCCCAAAAAAAAATACCTAAAAAGTTATTATTCCCTAAATTTGTCACCTTTGGTTGGAAAAAATACAAGTATATGGGAATAATCCTCTATCTCTTACCAATGACACCTCGTTGGTTTTCACCCAAAACATTTATTTTTTAAATTGTAAGTAAGCGAATATTAGGTAAATAAATATATTCATATTACAAGTAAACTTAAAGATTAAGCACGAGCATCTTAAACTCCTTCATTTCTTGCTTAAATAGGTTCCGACCAGTAGAAGGCGGTCCGGATGTCGAAGAGGTCATCTGCTGGGAGAATACAGTCCTCTTTTCGGTCAGTTGCTACCAGTATTTAATCTTGGCCGCCGTGTACTCCAAAGGAAAGCCGTTCAGGGAACCATTTTGTTCAAATTGTAAGTATTTCTATGACATTTGTTTCTTCTACTTCAAGAAATCAGTTAGAATTACCTCACCTACTGTAAATACTAAAGAGGCTAGTTTTTATAACATAGGATAAGTAGGGTTTTTCAATTCCTGGATTTTGTGATTCCAGGACCCGGGAAAAAATAGCATTATTCTCGTAAATTCCTGGGAGTTCAAAATTTTGAAAAATATGTATGTTCGCCGTCGTTCCTTATGGGGAATGACAAATTTTATCTGTAATGCGACAGGATAAATATATGATAGACTGCGACCGAGCGGCATATGCGACACTTTTTAGGCTCTTAGGGCTGACTAATAATAATAATACTGTAACCTTAAGTTTCCAAGTGTGTATGACCGATGCGCGCTGGCCGATCATCGTAAAAATTATATTTGTTTCTGTTAATGTAAATTGACAATATTTTTTTTCCAATACGTAAACTGATCTGCCTATTTCAAGGACCCATCGGAAATATTTGGAAACTTCGCATTTGAAATTATTATTATAAACTATTATTGCATTTTCCCATAATATAGATAATACACATCATTACAATGCCTACATATTTCGTTTAGCATTTTTTGGTCACGATTCGGAATACAAGATGCCAAGCAATATCCATTCACAAATATTTATTTTGCAATTTTCAGTCACATTTTTATATGTTTAAATAAATCATTCTCATTTTAAAATCTGTCATTTTATATTAAAGAAAGAGACGTCATGTTATATTAAAGAAAGAGAGAATCCTTTTTGAGGTCATATTTATATGTCTAAGGCATAAGGCTATCAGTTTTAAATATTCTATAAGGCATAAGGCTATCAGTTTTAAATTTTCAAATAGTTTAAACAATTAAAATTACAAAGGTTGATGAAAAATACTACCAAATATTGACCACAGATTTTAACTGAGTTAGTTTTTATCGACTGCAACATCTGAAATGTCCAATTATCAGTCTCAAAAAAGTATGCACTCAAACACAATAATGAATAACACAAGAAAATATGTGACATAAAAAGCTACTTGCAAGTAATGGATGCGCAAAGCGGTGCAGGATGCGAAATTGAATTTTTTTTCAGGAATTATTGTATAAAATTCTCGGGATTGAGATTGACATTTTGCCCGAGAATTCCCGAGATCGCGAACCCAGGAAAGAAATACTACTCATAAGTCTGGCGATTGTATGCATGACCCGAATTGGTCATTCGCACTGTTCAGATTAACCTGTCATTTGTGCATAGTTTATTATCTAAAATTCGTGTTGCAAACTGTCGACGACTACTTTTCAAATTTATAAACGAGCATTTTTTTTGTTTACAGTTTATCTAGTGTTCACTCTTGTGGTTTTGACTGTCTTCACAACGTTGCTGATGATGAGTCCTTGGGCTGCCTTTGCCGATTTCTTCGAACTCCAGGTCTGGGACTGGGAAAAGCTGGAGGAGAACTATTTCCGCATATATTTATTGATCATTCCGCTCATGCATCTAGTCATCGCTGCACTAATTGAGGTGAGATTCACTATTTACATTTCTCGACTATCGGTCTAACGTTTCTCGCTCTGAAACTTCACGCGAATAATACACTACAGAATTTATAATAAAATAGAGAAACAAGTCAGTTATACACAATTTCCACGACAATATAGGAACCAGAAATGCTCTATTTAGTATCAGGTTCTGTGACCATTGATTTTACGTGTTATTCATCGACTTTGAAAAGGCTTTTGATAAATTCTCTAACAAAAAGAAATAGATGACAAAGACTTGCGTATCATTACTAATCCATACCTAGCGCTAAGGAACGCGCTTCAACGTTGTCCAGAATATTTCTGAAGAAATGGCGTGGAGTCAAAGAGGGTTGCATAATATCATCTCTGCTTTTCATTGTTTACTCTGCTGTCATCTTTAAGAGCTAATATAAATCCGAAAGTGGGGTCGAGGTAAATGGCGTAAACATCAACAATATAAGATCTGTGGGTCTAATTGCCAGCAGCATGGCCGAATGCCAGCTCCTCGTTGAAAGTATGTGATAAGTTTGAGTTGAAGATAAACACCACAGAGACCAAGAACATGGCAGTAAAGTGTCCGTAAACAGGTACACAGTTACAACTCACAGGATTTGACTGCAGAAGACAGGTAATATTATTTACCTTCACTATAATTTGAATGACAATTGGGATAAGGAGATAAATATCCGCATAGAAAAATCTAGAATTGCATTCTTTTTAGACGAAAAAGATATTTTGCGGAAAAAACATCAACCTACACCTGAAGATCAGACTTCTAAGACATGATATATTTATTTGTTAATGTATGGGATGGAAAGTTAAATTCTTACATACATGATGTTAAAAAAGCTTGCAGGAATTCAGGAATAAAAATATCATAAAGGATTTGAGCAAGAACATGCATAATATAGAAGACAATAAGAACCAAAAATTTGAATGCTTCACTATGTCATATGTCTTCCTGAAAGATACAATATTATGCATCTAATAATTCTAGGCAAAATAGTCAAAAGAAAATGTCAGAGACAAAATAGAACTTCTCTGCCTCTTAATATAATCTATGGCAACAGTTTCAGGAATCCACCATATCCTTGTATCGAGCGGCGGCCAATGAATTTATAATAGCCAATATGATACCAAACTGTAGTGTATAGATATAGAAGATAAATTCTGGGATTTTTTTTCTTGCAAAATAGTTTAAATAAAATAAAGGTAAAAAATATGTTTTAAGTTAAATAGTTTTATTGTACATACCATCGATAATGTAATGTAGAAATTATGAATTATAAAGATCGCTTAGAATCACTTAGACTGTCTACTCTCAAACTAAGAAGGCAACAAGAGGACCTGATTGAGACATACAATTCTCACAAATTATTACGATGTCTAGAGAATATTAACATTTCATATTCAAGAAACCATCGACATTCTATGAAAAGGCGAAGATAACCAAACGATTTATACACAAAGGCTCCAATGATAGTGCCATTCAAGCCTTACCCAACACATAACTATCAGATGAACTATAATCAAGACTCAATTTCTACAAATAATTTCAAGTTAGTACCCGCACTAATAAATCTGGACTGGGTATAAAAACAGCCAAATCTGATAAAGAAATACTGAAAGGTTTTGCTCAGGAGGACATGCAAATTCATTCAAACTGCATGCTCTGAACCTAGAAATGCAGAATGCCTTGCTAACTGTAGGTGACTTCTGCATCCCCCTGCATTGAAGTGGAAATCCATAATATACAACTGGTCCCCTGAGTTGCTCAAGTTTTACCTAAATACGTTCCAACTTACTCTCCCAGACCCGAGGGACCTATCCCGATGGGGGAAATCTACAAATAAACTATGCCTGTCGTGTAAGGAGTTTGTAGGCACTGCCAAACACTTGCTATGTGGATGCAAATACTGCTTGAGAGAGGTCAATAATCCCATTGTCATGATAAAGTCGTTCAAATCATCAGAGAGGCAATTAGCCTATCCATTGCACATACCAAAAAAGGATAAACCAGTAACGGCTTCGAGAAGGTCAACTTTGTGAAATCTGGATCCAAAAATCTGTCTAAAAATAAGACTAAACCTTCCTTAATTATGGGAGCAGCAAAGAACTGGCAATTGTTTATGGACACACATGAGATGAGAAGCATTACCAAATGTTTTCAGAAATCTATACCACAGCATACAGATCGGGCATACTCATATTCTCCAAGGCGACAAAGCATGTAATACTTATTGACCTTACAGTTCCATGGGAGAGTAACATCCCGAAGGACCACAACTTCAAAGTAAACAAGTACTGGAACTTAGTAGACCGGATAGTGAGAAACTGACTCAAGACCGATGTCTTCGCCATGGAAGTCTGAGCAAGAGGATTACCAGCGAAGTCACTCTACAGTCTCTTCAAGAATCTAGGCCTGCCAAGATCGGCGCTGAGCTTATATATGGAGAGAGCGTCGAAAGCGTCACTGGAGGCATCCTACAGAATTTGGATCGGTAGAGGGGGAGGTCGAGGGTGGGACTGGTGGTTCTCCGCATTCTAGTCGTTGCAGACTGGCTGATGAGGGCTTGTAGCGAGCCGAAATGTTACACACGCTGGTGAACCGCTCACTAGTACCGTCCTCGCCTGACGCCCTCCTATACTGTCAATGGGCCCGGATATGTTCGGTGAAGCCATTGCAAGCTGAGTTCAACACCTTCATTAACAAATTGGGCTGGAGAATATTAACAAATTCAATTTCAACCTTGCAAAAACTCAACCTTGCAAAATCCTCTTAAAAATGTTCTGCAAAATAGAGTGGTGAACATGTGGAATAAGTACCAGTGAAGTGATAAGTGCAAGCTCTGTCAATCAATTTAAAAACAGACTTAATTTATACCTAAAAACTTGTTAATATTGTTTTTGACTAGCTTTACAAGATCTGATCTAGGCGTATAGCAAAGCTGTTTGTCCAGAATAAATAATAATAATAATAAAATAATAATGTACTAAAAGTTACAGAATAATTATGGGTCACCAATGGGCCCAATTGCGTTTCTTTGTGAACTAATCATATTGAGATAAAGCAATACATTAGAGCGGAATATGAAATCAACGATTGTCAATTTTCCCGCACCATAACTACCTGATGACCTTATAGCCATCCGAATACATTTCAACACATTTGGTGCGGCTTTGATTTAGCTGCTGTTCTTTGGTGGGTAGTTTTAATTCGGAAATGTGACAACCAACCGTTCATTTCTCATTCTGCTCTAACGTATTGCCCTGTCCCTTTCACATGACTAATTTTCGATTTTAGTCCTTGAAGAAACGCAATCGAGCCCAATCTGGGCTTTTGATCAGACTAAAATAAATCGTTTCTTTTATTGGAAATCGGAAATCATATTAGATCGTATCTATAAAATAAAGTTTTCTACTAAGGCATCTCACGATTTTATTTTAGTCTGATCAAAGCTCCAGATTGGTGCCCTATAATTATTTTGTCAGAACCCGAGGCACAAATTTGGCAGAGGCCCTTTACATTCCCAAATCATCAGTTAAAATTCACTGAACCGAGCTCCAAAATAGTCCATTTATCTTCGACAATTGCTCAATGGTCTGTCGTCGATCTTTGAGTACACGTTTGCGAACTTTCTAAACATTTTCGTATATTCGGGCAGTTGATGGACGTCCAGAATGAAGTTCTCATCAATCGACATGTCACCATTTTTAAAGCGAGAAATCCCATAGCGTCATCTTTATAAGCTGTTTTGTTATTGAATTCGATTGACAGAATTCATATGTAATTCCGTTAATCTGACTTTTTTTCAATTTATTTTGTAGGCGGGCTTAGCAGATACTTACTGGTTTAAGGTGGTACTCCGTACGCTGACTCCAAAGCAGTTGCAGAGTAAAAGCAAATATAAGACAATTATCAGGCAGATGGAAGGAAAACACTGGCAAGATTCACTCAAATCCCAGTTAGACTGCTGACATTCGCCATACAATCTCCTATTATTTAAGTTACTTAAGGGAACTGAATTGATGTTGTGCTGACACTGTAATATATCGGTATCCGAGAGTATTTCTTGGAAGGGGATGAAGTTGTCTCCTGATTTTTTTAAAGTTTTCGTATTATTACATGATTCAGATTTAATGTGTGGAATTTTTGGAATCAGATTTAATGTGTAGCATTAACTTTTATAACAGTGTAAAATAAAATAAGAGACAACTTCATTTCTGTTTCCGCTTCGTTCCTTATTTTGTTATTTGTTTTAAAGGATCCGAGAGAAACAACCCAAGTTGTACACATTGAATTTTTAGCTATAACAGAAGTTATAACTGGACAGCCTGAAAGACTGCAAATGAATATTATTCTGATATCTTCCTCCAAGTAGCATTTTCAAACTGACTGAAAATAGGCAATCAAAACCATAACTTGAGTATACAACTTGGTGCTGATTATTTTTATTTGAAAATTTGCGATAATATTGCAAATTTACAAATTAAGAAAAAACTGAACTGAGCTGTCTGAACATTAGATTAAGACTGTGTAAGCGACCTCGAATCCATGACCAATCTGTAGAGTTTGAATACCTGGAGAAATCTGTCCAAATATAGCAGTAAAGGCGTGAGAAGGCATACTGGGTGGCACTTTCCAGTGCTGACTGAGATGTTCGACTCTTACGGGTTGTTGGCGAAGCTTGATTGTGGATTGAATTTGTCCAAAAGTCTTTGCGTCTCATCACAAGGAAGATCAATATCGTTATAACTACATGGGGTGGCGGGTTCGCCCATTGCATTGGCCATCTCCCAACTGTTAATGTGCCCATAGAATCAAAGCTCTTTTCGAGATAGAGTCGTGTTAATTTTGGAGTGGACATCGACCTTCAACAGTCACTACGGCCGAAGCTATGACAGAAGCTGGTCTATGTTTTCTGACTGCTATTCTTTGCTTGAGATTATCGTTCGATTTCCTCTCTAAGTGAACACTGTCATTTTGCTTGTAAAGGTACTGCTAGGCAGTGAAATTTTTTTCATCTGAAATACGATGTTCAGCAAAGCAACACTCGCGTGTAAGCGTTTCAGTGTCTGGGCTCTTATCCAACAGTACTTTTGTCTTGTGAGGTGGAGTTCATTTTTCAATATTTGCAAACACTCCAGCGTGACATTTTTTTGCGCTCGGCTGAGAATTTTGCACAATTCGGCCCTTCATTTTCTGAATCATTTCCCGGGAAGTTGCTGTTCGTTTAGGTCTGCCATTGTTACATTTTTGCAATTCTACCAGTAACATTGTAATGATTGATGGTATGATACATTGGTAACATTGAGTTTGTTAGGCCCACTGATGCGCAAAAGAAACACTCACCTGGGTGGCTACTACCTCCAACCCGAAGAGGTAAAACAATGCAGCACCAAAAGCTTACTGCGGTTCTTAAATGACGCAAAACTTAGCGTGGAATTGTAGTAGGTGGCGATCACAATAGACCAGAAATGTTCGCAGAGATACAAGGCTCAAAAAACCTTGAAACTTCCCCAAATAAAAAAATAAAAAAACATTAAATTGGCGGACAAAAGCGGAAACTGAATTTCCTCGAAAATATAAAGAAATCAACTGTTGTGTCTAAACTCAATGGTTAATATATTTTTATTTTTTTGGTATTAGAGCGAAATATACCCAGAAGTATACAAACAAATGAATCAACCTCAAATTAGATGGCTGTCATCATGAATTCTAAATTTAAATATAGAATGAAGCTAGTAACAATTGGTATACCTACTCATTCTGTTAAAGTACTTTTTTTTAACATATCTGTTCTCGCTATTAATTCAGTGTCAATTATCAGTTCTTTGGCTTTTATATCCTTTCGTAAGTTTATCATTGTGACATATCGTATTGGCACGCTTTCAACTTTAAATTGCAATAATGTATACGGTAATCAAACGTTATAAATATTGTTAAGTTTCACAGCCAAAGTAGAGGGTTTTTTTA
Source organism: Micropterix facetella (assembly GCA_027564375.1). Lineage (NCBI taxonomy): Eukaryota > Metazoa > Arthropoda > Insecta > Lepidoptera > Micropterigidae > Micropterix > Micropterix facetella. The sequence goes on along the minus strand of JAOPUG010000333.1, from coordinate 2,162,454 downwards.
TTGATTAGTCATAGTTGTTAATTTATTGGCGAAAATATGTAAAAAATTATTAAATTTTAAATTGTAGTAGTCTTATGCAGTATTGTTTGCGTGGATGCAAATATCTTTTTTTTTTGTATGTCATGCCTACAAAAAGTTGGCATTTTGTAGCCGTTATGATACTGTATAAGGCTAAATATTAGTTAATTACATCACAATCATATATCTAAAGACAAAACAGTTACTAATGGCAATAATATGATGTTTAGGTTCAGCTATTGAGTGTTGTTTTTTGTTACATAATTCAAATTATTTTTTTTCATAAATGAATGAATCTGAGGCAAAACGAACTTAATGAATCATTACTTACTTCAACAGAAGTACTTATTTCTATTAGGTTTAATAGTTTTTATAACCCTAGTGAATATTTTTACATTTTATTTTTATAACTTATTTTTTTTAAGATGTTAACATGACTTGTTAAAAATTTTGCTTTTTTACTAAGGCCGAAACTAGTCTCCTAGAAAATCCATACCGCTTTATATTTTTACAAATTATAGCAAATATGTTTTTTTTACATCTTTGTTTGTACATAATATATACTTGTAAAGTCCTTTGCCACATTGAAACACTAGTTCCCGAAATATCACCGAGGTTAAGCAGCATCGGGCGTGGTCAGTACTGGATGGGTGATTTTATAAAGCCGGCTGCCTGTAAGATAATTGTCTTTGGACAATAAAGGTGAGCCGTTACAGCAAGAATATAAAAAATAAAATAACTATTGCGTTATGAGACAATTTTCACAATATACTGTACTGCAAGAATTAATTGGAACAAAGGGTATAATTGTCAAAAATCGCTTTATTTATTTTTAAAAAATTACAGCATTAAAATCATACACTCGTATTTTAATAATGAATGTCCCTCCCCCCTCTTGGCTTGATAACATTTTTCACTCTTGTGGACATAGAATTTACCCGGTTTCACAGCTTCCTTTCAATTTTTTATCATGAAACCAAACACAGAGCAAGGTCTTGTTGATAAATACCACCACCAATAAGATAGACTTTGCATAGCTCAGGTATCACATAGGTTGATGGGATTTCAGTATACTGGTGTGTTTCTATCATCTCAATAACTGGAACAAGTGGTCAAGCACCGTGATAGGAGAAGCAACCCACAGCATCATCTTGACAGGCGGGTGCTTTACTCTTTGTTCCAAGTGAGCAGGAAATGATCTACAAATGTATGGCAAGTGCTGTAAACTTTGGAGATGCCAACTTTTCTGTAGTCTTCAGCTGTCCAGGCTGATGTTTCTTGGCCCAACCTAGATGGTTCTTCATCATGGCATTCTCTGCTACCAGTGCGTCAAAGAAGTGTGCTTAGAAAACATTATAATACATTCGTATTTTCTAGGCTACATATACATAATTAAAAATCCTCCAAATTAAGCAAAAAGACCAAATCAAACACTTTCATTCTACAGTTCACAATTCAAAACAACTTCTTGTATAGGAAATGTATCCATTTGATACTTGACACGCAGCCAACTGACAGTTGCCAGCGCAAAATAATTCTGAGGAACTGGAAAGAACATATTATTTAAAAAATGTTACTTGTTCCAATGAATTCGCACAGTAATGTATGTCTTTTTATCATTTGAGAGTACCTATTGTAAGTATGCGTTACTTCGGATTGTTTAGATTTAAAAAATATTTATTTTATCTGAGTAGCATTTATTCGATAGCAATGTTGTATGAAATAAAGAAATCTTATACAATGACTTATTTTTGTCTTTTTTCGCCCTGTGTATCCTGCATGTATCCGTGTGGTATATTTCAAAATCTGCGCTGGATTGACATTTCAATACAATACCTTAGGAGTGGATAAATCAGTCGAGTGGAACAAACCTGAGGAAATGGCCATTAGGGACAAAATAATAGTAAAATAAAAGTGAATTTCGTAAATCGTCGTCTAAGAGTGCTGATATGCTAACTCCATAACAGTGAATTTGTCAGGAGACACAAAAAACTGAATTTTTTCTTTAAAACTTTAGAGACAAGGAAAATGAAGATCCCATTTGTAGATAATACAGTAAACTTTATTTATTCACACAATAAAATACTTTACGACCAACTGGTACAAAATTATTAACGAAAAATGGAGTTTCACAATTCACTATTATTTTACTATTATTTGAGAGTTAGCAAATTATTACGTTAATAATATAAAGAAAACGTTTATTAAAAATAAGAATTAAACACATTGTTTGCATAGTAAATGAGATGATATGGTTAATAATGTGGCATATTATCGTAAAACTGTCTAAAGTCGGGTGGGAGCGTTTGCTTTATCACGTGCAAGTCTTCATACTTCCGATCGCTGATTGGAATCCTGCCTTGGTGCAACGATTCCAATTGAGTCCAGGTCTTTGGCTGCACAGAACTTTTTCTTTCACGTAATAGTTCCCATGAGTCTCCAAAATGAAGTTTATAATATATGACTCCCAATGGCGAATATTTTAGGGCACGTATATTAGATACCTTTGGGTCTCCATCAGTTCTTCCAGGTCGAATGTTTTTATAGCTCGACACGCAATCAAATTTTTTGAAGAATGTGTGTTCTAAGTAAGTCATATCAAATGGATTTTTCCAAGCACTTTGAACGACTTGAATGTAGTCTGTCGGAACATTAATATTTTTTTACGCAGTTTACGTTCTATTAGAGAGTGCATGCTGTCCACCTCCATTTGAGTGTGCCCCACTTCTAGGTACTTTTGCTCTATTGTTATATTGCTTGTTACTGCAATGTTGAGGAGAGCATTGGACAGTGTGGTGTTGCGGTTTTGGTATCCACATCCATCTGAGTATATAATCAGTTTTACATTTTTGCTCAAAGAAGTATATCCATATCGAGGCAAACTCTTCAGCATAAAGCCCCCCTCCCATCTCATTCCACAAGAAACAGTAACCATCTTTGTTAATATTATTGTAAAAGCAAAGGTTGTGTACTTGAAGCTTAGTTTTGTAATAAAGTACGCTTACATTTGATTTTGGGGCCAATAAAACGGATTGCATATCCACTGTAAATACTAGACTTTGTTCTTCCTTGTCTTTTCGTTTCTCTTCTCTAGCTTCGTCTTTCTTCAGTCTATGTAATCGGTACTCGCTTTCTTCTATAGTTCCCATTTTATATCCTGTGCATTTTTCACATTCATCTTTTTTTGGTCTAAATAATGAAATATTCTCGGTTGTCATAGTATTGAAAAAAACCGTAGAAGACAAAGGTTTGGTGTTATTTGTAGTGCACCAGTCAGATACATAAAATTTATACAAAGCCGATTTAGTTGGCCAATCCGTTTGAATATATTTTTTTGATTTCGAAGCGCAGCAGTAATGAGACTCCATTAACGGCAAGGATTTGAAAAAAATATTTAAAGATTGCTGCCTCTCTGCATTTGGGTCGATTCTTTCTTTAACAATTCTAAGTTTGCTAGGAGTGGAATTGAGTTTAATTTTATCTTTCCAGGCTAATACAGTCATCCTTCCAATGCATAATGTGTTCAAGTACATGGTTTTACAAACTTCTTTTTCGTCTACCTTTAAATAGTATCAAAGCGATTGTAATCTTCGAGATGTTGAGTTTTTTCTATCTCTCGGACGTTTTGTAGCCAATGATTTCACTGTATGATCTACATAAACCTTCTTTTCTCCCCAATCTAAGTTCCTCCAAAATGTCCTCCAAATTTCTTTTCTCTTATCTTCTTTTATAATAGCATATTTAATCGTACTATTTTTGTTCGCATCTTTGTTTCATATTTCTCGGTTCTTTCACAGCTTTGTACACCCATTTTGAGTCTTCTTTAACTTTTCCGTAATATGTATGTCCTTTCTCCCGCAATTTTTAATTTTTTTTGGCAAACCAATTGCTCTTATCGACTTGAGAACGTCTCTTTCCTGTTTTACTTTTGTCCGGCAGCTCGGTTTCTGATTCGTCGGAACTTGATGAATACGGAACTAATCTTGCTAGGTTTAAGTTATCACTTGTATCAGATATACAATCTAAAATGTTTATTTCTGCGTCATTTGGTTCGTTGGAAACAGGATCTTCAAAGTTTAAGAAGGGTTCCTCTAATACGTCTTCTATTTGTACGTTATTTACTTTTAAGTAATTTTCATTATCCAAGGGGGCGTTTACTAAAAGCTGATAATTATCTTCCAAATTACATGTAGTACTTTCAATAGAAATTGTCTGTATTTCATATTGTGCCTGAAGAGGCACAGGTACGGAAGTATCTAGGTGTACTTTGCTAATAGTTAGATTGACTAACCGCTCGCTTCTTGAAAATCTTCGCATCTAAAAGCAAAATAAAACAAATCATTGCAAAGCATCCAAAACCAAGCGACATTTCTTATTATGTATAATATGGGACATTCCTTATTCAATAAACAATTTCAAGTTGATGGTTGTTTTAGCATTAAAACATGATGAAAAGTGCTATAGTAACTGCGAGCCTAATATCATTAGCAAAAAAAGAATAACGTCCAACTCCTTTGACAAGACATAAAAATAAGAAATATAACTTGCTAACTCCCGACCCAAACATGTCGTCTTCTTTTTTTGTGTTTTTACTAGATTTAACGACGAAATATGCAAAATGAACGTGAAAATATTAAAATGTAAAACTCACCGTTAATAAATAACACTACACATGAAAAGAAATCTGCAGTATTCTTCATTAAAAGTTAATTCAATACGCCGCGTGACTTGGGAGCTGCTTACTCACCTACAAAATGGTGCCAAATGAGTGAGTTAGCAACTTTTACGTGGGTAAATTTGACACCCGTGGAGTTGGCAGATATTATTGATGCTCAAAAAGTGGTATTATCGTATGTTAGACGTAGTTAGCATGTTTGACGTTTGTAGTTTTTTTTTCTCTTTCTGTTGATACTAAAAACGTATTTACGGCAAAAATGGAGTTAGGATATTAGCATTCTTAGATGACGAAATGCAAATCTGCTAACACCATTTTTCGTTAATAATTTTGAACCAGTTGGTCGTAAAGTATTCTATTGTGTGAATAAATAAAGTTTACTGTAATATCTATAAACGGGATCTTCATTTTCCTTGTCTCTAAAGTTTTAAAGAAATATTTCAGTTTTTTGTGCTCCTGACAAATTCACTGTTATGGAGTTAGCATGCACTCTTAGACGACGATATACATTATACATTGCTTATATAATTGAATACAGAATATAATCAATGCTTATATGTATTAAATCCTCATTTTTTGTGTAAATTTCATTGTAAAAAAGTATCGATGTGAAATTACAACTGAATGACGAAAAGCAAACAACCACTATTCTGCCCTCTTCTCGACCAGCCTGCAATATGTACAGGAGTGATGTTATAATTTCATTCTCTCCAACCACTTCCTCGTTAATAGTACTCATAGGCGTAAGAGAGAGGAGGATATTGCCATATACTTAAGCTTGAGCCTCAATAAGTCTGTGGCTCTAAAAGTAAAGGTCCCAAAATCTTAATGATGACCTCATATAAAACCCAATATAATTGGCTACTAGTAATAGCTGTCTTGAATATTTAACAAATATATTTTGTTAAAGTAGTAAGTACAGTATTACCCGAACCGTGCGGTAATAATACTGTACGTTGATTGCGTAATTATTAAAATATGTTTATATTGGTTTTAAATAATGTTACGTAAATAAGTGTCAACGAAGCCACTTAAACATAGATTAGTCACAATAAGATACATTTTAAAAACACTTAGCACATGATCGATTTTTACAGCAACTGCGAACGGTGTTATCACGAGAAGAGTGCAAAGCCGAGTGGCTCAAGAGTCGGCGAGGGCAACTATAGCTTCGATGGGGGAGTGAATGGGTGATAAAGTGCGCTCACATGTGGCAAGAAAGACAGCTGTCCTAAACCTACCACAGGCGGTCGGGTCGATAGTCCGGAATCCACTGTTCACCCCCCATATGTCTACTATGGCATTATGATGGCCCTGACTACCATTGGTGAATTTCATGGCAACTCTGTTTCCATTTATTTATATATCGACCAGCTTCCTACTGAAATGTGTCTAAAATAAAAACTCGCTCAATTAAATAAAATATATAAAATATATAATATAAAATTCCTTAGGAGTGTACTATGTTTACGACATCGCAAAATCCACAAGATACAGTCTACACAGCGAGTTGACAAACGCCGCACACGGAAGTAAAGGTGAGAGCAGCGGAGCATGGGGATTGGTAATCAGCAAGCGAGAAAACCCAGTCAGGACTATAAAACCCAACTCTACGATACCTATATAAACAAAAGTTATATATCTATCAAATCTAACACTCTAAGGTTCACAATCTAATAATAAAATAAACCTTCGATTAAAAAACCCAATCAAATTCAAATTTTTATTAGACAAATAAGTAACAATAACTTGAGGTACTGGAGTTTCATATATAAAATTAAATAAATTTAAATTCAAATCAAACTCATCTACCCGATGATGTTATAGGAATAATAAACTTAGGTTATGTCCTTAGGTACTTAAAAATAAAATGACATGGAATGTTGCGGCTCATCTGCAGACATCCAGATTAATTATAAGAATAAACAAAGGAAAAACAATTTCTTAAATTCAAATACTGGAAAAATAACATGAAAATTGTCATAATTGAATCAAATTAAATGAAATAAACTTAAAAAAATACATCAAGAAACCGACACATCAATACTTGTAGTTGAACTTCATCTGGAATAAGTACTTGACATTGACTTGTGCAATGTCATACACAATATATCTGAGAAAATAGTTAAGGTTAAAATTGTTTTAGAGTGAGGTAGAATCTATCTACCATGGTGAAAATGTCCACTTAGGTCAACTCAAAGAATGAGAGTAAACAGCAAACATCTAAAATGCCACTTTTTAAATCATACATAGTCCCCATCAGTATCAAATATGTATATTGTAACAAAAATCTCTTCTGTGCACGTTGCACATTATTCCTAAAGGCCCTATTTCACTGGGACACTACGGTGGCGCCACCAGGCCTGCAACTGTGGGGTCTTTGAGCTACTAACCGAGACACCAGAATCGTCACAGTTTCAAACTAGAAGAGTTAGCACTTATGCTGAATGTTCGGCGTAAAAGAAAATT
>JAOPUG010000333.1:2103478-2114377 GCA_027564375.1 Micropterix facetella | reverse complement strand
ACAATCGGTGAGGATAACAAATATTTTGTCTTAGATGGCAGTTCTCTACTACATAGAGTAATATGGCCATCAGAAGGTACATTTTCAAATGTTTACTCCTCTTATCTACGTTATATTCGGGAGCATTACGAAGAAAATGATACTGTGGTAATTGATGGATATGCCGATAAGTCCGCAAGCACAAAGAGTAAGAAAGAATGAGACGTATTATCATCAGAAACCGCCCTGAGATTGAGTTCAATGAAAATACACAACTTTCCTAGCCGAAACAAAATCTATTGAGTAATTTGAGTAATAAACAAAGACTCTCAAAGGCTCAACTGACTACTTTTGGTCATATTTCGTTCATAAGTCTCTACTTAAGAACGAAGGAATACCTACAATACTTGCTAATGATGACACAGATGTTTTTATCAGTCAAGCGGCATTTAAAGAGTCTGAAAGAAATAAGAATGGCTTGGTTGTTGGGCAAGATGTCGATCTTTTAGTCTTTGAACTAGCTTTTACTCCCGCTGAACAAAATATTTACCTGTTGAAAGAGAACCAAGGTAAAGTGAAAAGTAGACTGTACAGTTCAATCCTTGCAAACGCAGGATTGATTCAAAGATGCAGACTATTCGTTTCCTTCACGCTACGAGTGGATGTGATACGACTTCATATTTTTTTCGGAAAAGTCAAGATACAAGCTATCCAGCTGTACAACAATAGAATACATACAAGACCTTGTCGGCATCATTAACAACAAAAACACCACTCGTGAGCAAATCGATAATGCTGGCGAAAAATTTATTCTACGTTATACGGTGCTAAGCCGTCAGAAAATAGCCTTGATGTACAAATGTTTGTGTCTTTTAATAAACTTATTGGGCAAACAAAAAGCGCAGTGCTACTGTCAAAATTACCGCCTACTTCTTCTGCGGCACATCAGCATTCAAGGCGGGTCTATCTGCAAGTACAGGCATGGCTGGAAAATATATTAAATCCAGAATAATGGGGCTGGACTAAAATTGACTCTTTCCTGAATCCAATACTTACAACAGAAGCACCAGCTCCCGCTTCAATACTTGAATTAATACATGTGCTTCCAAGCTAAGCTGCGGTAAAATATCCGGCTGCGTTAAAATAGGCCATCGCTGCACTACAATGTGCAACAGTTGTCTAGGTCTAAGCTGTTATTAAGATTGTGAAGAGCTTGCGCAAGATGAGTAGACAATGTGATTAGTATTTTTTTTTACGTTTTACATTGATTAAAAAGGTTTTATTAATTCAATAGCTTATTATTACATTCCAATAAGTTATTTATACTTAACTTGACTTGCATCTGATGGTAGACTATTATTACTCCATTTTTTTATTCATTAATTTACATGTTTTCTTTTTTTATTTATTTATTATTTATTTATTTAAAGTACACACATATTTTTCAGGGCATATTTAAAAACTTTTTGGCTGAAAAAGTTTCCTTTGATAACTTGAGAACTATTATACGTAGTAACATAAAAGATAGCTTGTTCTGAAGACTAAAATACGACTTTTAATTAGGTCTAAGAGCTTTCTTTCGTATCTTTTATAGATTTTGAAAAAATTGAGCTGGTAATGTAATTTTTTGGTTATAGTGAAGTTTTTCCAAAATTGAACTAACTATAGCTTAAATACCGTCGAGCCTATCAAAAAAGGATAAAGAAGCTTTATTTTATTTAGATTATATTAGGGATTATTTTTGGCTTTAGACAATTTTCTTCTAGCTATATAGTTTTCCAAAAAAAGTGAAAATACCATTAACGGGGACCGATTTCACGGTGAGGGGAGAGGGGGTAGTGTCAGAGGGAGGAGGTGGGAGTTGTGAGGTTTGAACACCACACCCAAAGGTATCATGTCACACAAGTTTCAAAACTTTATTAATTTGTATGTCTGAAAAACATAGAATGACCATACTATAAAGCTGAAGGTAGTTATAGTAAAGCTAGCCCAAAATTGTGTTTGGATCTGAAGAGTCGAGGGGTCAGTCGGTTTGGCTGAGTACAACCAAGATTTTAAACTAGCTGTAACCAGTGCATATCCAGATGGGACAGTTTGGAGATGTGAATGTTACAGGCAACACGCCACCCCAGGATGTTATAACGAACTTTATCATCTTGTTACACCGAGATGAACGCAAGGACTTGTGGACAATTAACAATTCACATATCCAACTACTCCTTCAGCCTGTAAGAGTTTTACGCTTTATGACAAAACACAGGTTCAAACTAGCCAGAGGGCAGCCTCACCCCCTTACTACCAGTTTTGGAACAGATTTCTCCATTCTCTCGTCTGGTAACGGGTTCGAGGTCGCTTGCACGGCTGCTACTGATAATTTATCTTGGATCTGGGATGCCCTTTGTCAGACAAGCTCACCCAGGATCAGGTGGCTAACGGATCGTTTTTAAGGGTAGACGACATTAGGTTAACTTCTACCCATGCTGTCATAGGAAGCTACTCTTCCAAACTCCCCTGGACTTTTGCCGATTGATCAGCATGGCCAGCAGACCGACCAGTGCATCAACCACTCAGGTTCGCCTGAGGTTTTCACCCAGATCTGCACTTCGGCTTCTCCATGTTAAGTCCCTCACCGAGGAGGCTCCCAGATAGGAGTGGAACTGTGAGTTGGGGCGACCAAAGTTAACATATATGCGGCCATCTGACCCAAGCTGCCCGGAACCGTTAAGATCCAGACGGGACATTAGATTTAGGACTAAACTTGGGCAAAATCGTACAACAAATTTATTGTTACATCGCCCCGAGATGGGAGTAAGGAATTGTGACAATACATATCCACATATTCAACTACGCCACTGCCCGTGAAAGTCCAACTCTTCACAGCGAGGCACCGGGAATTTTCAAGCCCAGCGGGTCACCTCGCACCCTCACTCCCAGATGTGATCAGATTTCTCCGACATCCCATTTGGTAACAGGTTCTAAGTTGCTTGCGCAGCCTCTATCTATCATATTATGTGTGTATTCCATCACTCGGAAATATCGCAGATCCTTTACTCGGCCTCTCACCCGAGATCGGGTGGCTATCAGATTGTTTTTAAAGATAGGTGACGACAGGTCGACACCTACCCACGCGTCTTAGGTTGCATTATGCTTCCAGACTCCTCCGGCTATTTGTCAGTTGAGCAAGGCCGGTATACCGACCAATACATCAACCGTCCAATGCCGCCCAAGGGGTTTCGCCGGGTCAGCCGCTCAGCGGATTCACCGGGTTAGTCCCTCTTCGGGGAGCTTGCCGGATAGGTACTGAGCCATGAGTCATGATAACAAAGTTGTTATGAGTCATGATAACAACCCCATTAGGCCCCCAGATGGGACAGTTAAGTTTTGGTGAAATAATTAATGTAAAAGGGCCAAGACAAATGATAAATTAGTAGTTGTCATAGATTCAACCTTTCGAGGGCCAGAAATTAGTAAGGCATCTATTTTTGCCAGGCAACTGCTGAAATGTTCTATTACATGATTGGCAGAGAGGTCTTTGCCCTGATGGGTGATTTCCTGCTGAGAAATTTAAAATGATTATTTGGGTCAAGAAGGGAGATATGAGCCCTTATAGACCAATTTGGGGTCATAAGAAGTAAATTTTGAGTATATGTGGGCGAGCCCAAGGCAAAAACATTTGGAGGGCGTCATCTTTATCTAACCTGACCAGTCACTGGACAACTCCACTTTCTGTAACAGTAAAGAAAGCTGCTTAGGGTTCCTGGTAATAAACCAGATTGTCAGATTGCCTGATGGTCAGATTGTCTGCAAAAACGAGGCATTACGAGGTGTAACTGTCCGTTTTAAAATGGTAACCCCACTTCTTGTTGAACTAGGTTAAGCTTTCCAGCAGGATATTGAAAGTGATATTAAATATCGTCGGAGAGAAGCAACAGCCCTGGAATAGGCCAGTTGAATATGCTATAGAGAAATTTTCAATTTATAAGTTGATAGTCTCTAAAGGGCTTGAAAAACTTTAAAAATTCAATAGTTTTTCAGTAAAATGAAACAATAATTTTCAAAATCAACCATTCAGTACTATTTTCACTGATTTTGACAATTCTGTTGCTGCGAAATTTCATTATTCAAATAATTTTTGAACGCCCATACAATAATTTAAAAAAAACGAACTTGAAACTGCCAATAAGTGATCATCATTTTTTCCATTACTCCTCATAGCGCGTTGTTCACTTCACAACGTTATCAAGAACCAAATGGACTGTGCATCCAGCAGGAGAAAATGGCATTAAACATATCCATTTATAACTGAATAATTAATACTTTGTAAGAATCATTGTCACGAGGAGTGCCTTTTCTTTGTCACCCGGAGTTAAACTGGATTCACTCTGCAGAAAATGGTGGAATGTTTGTAGTGTTTTGAAGATTTACCTTATCGTTGTTAGTCAGTATCCCTTGACTGTTATACTCGAGCAAACTTTGTAAATCTGCTTTTTTTGTCACATGTTTCTTCAAACTATCCCTGTGAAGAATAAAAAAAGATTATTAGTTTTTTTGACTGCGTCTATTTTTTGTCTTGCTCGATGGAATGGCGTAAATAAATATAGGGTAATAAAATAGTAACATACAAGCCGCAAGAATTAACTTGGGACGTGGCTCGTGTAAAGTCGCGCACCGTATTACACGGCAACAAACAGGTAGTGTTGTAGCCAATTATCGATCAATGTACTTGGTTAATTGAAAATTATCGATTAATGAAAATTAACGAAAAATGTACTTCTGCATATAATACACTGCAAAAAAGTAGTGTTGTCGAAAAATTATCTACTTATTTATTAGGTGGTTGGGTTCAGTGTTAAATAAAATAGAAATTTGTATGGAGTCTGCCGAGATAATATCAAGGAGCCTGCCGAGGCCGATAAATGTTCTAAGTAAGAAATCTTCAATTTAAAGTTGACCCATCTTAATCAGAGAATTTCTGAGAAATCGTTTTTATAAGCATTATATTGTAATACATTTATTAAACATTTTTACAATATTTAGAGTTAATACCATTCAATAATCAGAAAACTTATGGTGATCCTGTTTTTAAAAAACTACCTTTTGGGATACTTCAGGTTATCACATCAGAGATTTGTGGATCAGTAAAATAACAATATAAATACAGGCCACTTTAAACCTCATGATCCATCTAATACTAGCTCAAAAATGCGTTCACATATATAATACAAGCTAATCGATAACTTCGCACGAGACAGAAAATGAAATTGCCTTGTGAAAGATTATAACAGCTATACGGCACCAAACATCTGTCTGCTACCCGAACCGTTCGCTCGCATATTATATTTTTGTCTTGGTACAGCCAACGGCAGCATATTTCAACAGCATATTTCGACCACCGGTATGTTCAAGTGGTAATTTGTCACCTGCAAGGCGTTGTGCTAATGGATTTTACTTAATCCGCATTTCCCTGGTCGCTTTTGCAATGGCTTGCCTTTTGTTTGGATATCTCGATGTGCCCGGTGTCTAGATATGTATATATTATTTCGCAATATTCAAATAAAATTTATATTTATTCTAAATTAATAAAGGTTACTATATAATTTTAAATTGTGGAGTTTGGCAATTTGGCATTGATAGTCAAGTGTACTCATTCGATCGATTGATCAATCAAGTCAAAAACCATCGAGTCAGTCGCTAAAAACTGGCGATCGGCAATGCTCGCACTGACGGAGCACGGGGGGAAGGAAAGGAAACCCGTATTCTTCGCATGTCCCAAATAAAGTCTTACGAGTTGTACAAATATAAATAGGGATGAAATTAGGAAGATTTGTTTACCTGTGCTTGAAGAATAGCTTATCTTGTGCATCAAGAACCTTCTTCTGCTTCTCTTCATTCTTTAGTTCTTCAGGATCTTTTTTCTCATCTTTGAGTTTCTTTATGGGCACATCACTTTGTTTCATCGAACTACATTACAAAGAAAATACAAAATACAAGTCATTTATATCAGCGGATTAAGTATGTATAAAATTAGAATCGATTATCCTAAGGCTGATACAAACTTTTAAATCGTTAGAGAATTGTCATTTTGATAATAATGTAATTTTCTATCGATTTTCAATAAAGTATAGCTATTAATGATATATCAGCCAATATAATTGGTTCACCGATACATTGGAATTGCTAATTATTTGTTGGACATATTAGGTCCTTACCTAAGCAGATGTCTTATATACAGAGGAAATGTATGACAAAAATTCTGTATGAAAAATATATAATAAATTAATTTAAATAATGACCCTTATGTACTTAGTGAAGCCTTAAAACTCTTAACGTTTCTAAATTTATTGTTCTTCACCCTTATCCTGATCTGGATTCAACCTTAATCGGAACACCAGAAATGGCCAATATCTGGGAGACCAGCTGAGTAAGTTGGAGTATAACTGCTGAGCATGTGCTGTTATAATAGGAATTAAAAAGGGGAGATCTATTGGTTACTTCTGCATTCGACATAAAGTGGCAAAATTGTTAAATATATGCAAGAAGCTCACAATATTTCCTACTCGTGGTAAGGTGAGCAGTAAAGCAATTCTGGATGGACTTGCAAAATCATGGTATTTTTTGAGTTTGTATTTAAGGTCTTCGAGAATTTTTAATTCCCATGGAACTGTTATTAATAAATACAGATGGAGCTGCCATGGAATTCACTGTCCAGGGTCGGGCCCATTATATTATTATTAGACTTCTGGGGGTAACCGGTGGACTCCTGACTAACGGTTTCCCTAAAAGGGCCATATGTCAGAGATAGGGGGTTAAAAATATTTTATCTGGATAGAGGGCTGTGCATCTGAAGTTTTCACAAAATGATACTGCTTAGAGGCCGAATCGAGCTCCAGAATACAGTCAGAAGCTTTCATGATTATTGAGAATCGTTTTGGGGTGGGTTTTCTTCTTCTTTTGAACCGTCCAGCACAGACTCTTATTAGGTGGGGATTTAGAGGGTACTGTAAAAAATATAATAATACGTACGGTATTTCTTTCTTAACCATGGCCTGATCATCCTTACTCAGCGAGGCCAATCCTGGCAAGTTTTCTCCGCCAGCAAAGAAGAGCAAATCAGCACGGTTCTCATTGAAGCATTTCACGTGGTGCCACAATGGCTGCCCTCCATATTTCTGACCAACTTCCGTATCGAAGACGACTTTGCAGATACGCACTTCATCCTGTGAAATTATTTTAAAGTTTATAGCAGCAGTCGGTAACCTATTTCAAAAAGGGATTTATAATATGTATATGCATTTAAAAATGCAACATCCGTCTATCGCTGTGTTGATAACTCGAGAACAACTGATTTAGACCAGGTTTTTCCTATATGTAGCTTGCCTATTACCATAGTTAGGAAAGATAGGTTAAATAGTTTACGATATATCATATAAAATGTCAGACAAGTTAGAGAAAAAAAAGGCCAATTTCAAAATATCAATACCTTAAGCTAAAGCAAAGACATACTTTTAAAAAAAAAATACCTAGAAATTGATATTGTATCTATGTCAATATCTTGTGTTTATTGGTTCTCGAGTTATAAGCAAAGAAAGGTATTTATATAGGGGGCAAATATGAAGCAACTGCAATAAAACTGCTATTGCTAATTTTTACAATGTATAGAAGAGATGTATATAAAATATCCATGGATGAAAAGTATTTAAGCAGGTCTAAGGATTGGTGTATATTTTAAAAATATATATTCAGCAGTTCTCAAATTTTTTAATTTAGCAAAAACATGTGAGTTTGTAGCAATTTTACCATTTTAAGGAATAAAGTAATAATAGCAAAACATACCGTAAATCAAATTGTAAGTAACTCTCTCTAATATGTTTTCTGATAAAAAAAAAACAAAAATCAGTATATTTATTTAAAAATGCATTAACAGTAATTGAAAAATAACTAAGAAAACTAACATCAGTAATGTGAAACTGGACTTTGAATTTCCGCCGACACTATGTAAAATCTGGCTCATAACTTGAACTACCAATATTCAGAAAAAGACCCAGATTGGCACTCGTAATTCTGTTTTTATATTTCGATTTTAAGTGCTTCGTTGTTGAAAATAGATGCTTTGCGATAATGCTGAAGCATTGTAAAATGCGTTTGGAACAGTTAAGTATATTTTTCAAGGGGTGATTCTGTCATCAAACTGATCAAGAAAAGTAGTTTTTTTACATTAGGGGCTATCCAAAAATACGTTACGCTGATTTTAGGCATTTTGAACCCCCTCCCCTTGATACACTTCGTCACAATATTATAACCCCCCCTAATAATTTCTGAAGAAATTCTGAAAGAATTCGAATAGAAATTTCTGAAGAAGAAAGTGGGAGGGGCCCTTGCTTAAGTTCAGTATTTTGTAATACATAGACCAGGTACATAATACAATAAAGACATAATTAAATCAAAATGTATAATTAAAGTGAAACATTAAACATATTTGTTTTTATAATGAAATGTGAGAATTATTCGACAGTACAGGGATTGGCCAAACATTGTTAACCTCAATTATAGGTACTGCCTGGGCTATGGCCATTTGAACGAGAGAAATCTCACAAATAATGTCCTCTACGTCAATCCACTCTGCATTTTCAGCACTTGTAACCTTGTCGCGTAGGAGGCAAAGGAGCACTCGCTCTACGTACTGTCACTCGTATTGGTCGCAAACGACTCTGTACACTGCCAGATACTTGCAAGTTTTTATGGTGCATTTTGTTAATATGTTGGTGCAGTCTTCTTTATGGTGTAGTATGAATGAATCGACTGCAAGACTTGCGCAGTGCGTGGCTCAAAACGGCTCAATCGTTCAAACAAATGACTCCCTGTGCCTTGTTGACTGATCATGGCATTGTTCAGTCAAAGAATAGAAAAAATGTTCGACCTTGTTTGATTTACAATTTGAAATGTTTTGCATGCATATGGACTAATAATTTTGCACTTCATGCGTTTTAAAAATCTGTTCAGTATTATTTTAAGTGAAGGTAAGAGATTTTTTAGATTTCTACATGAGGACTCATGGTTTAATATTATGTGAAATGTGAGATGTCACGTTTTATATGACCCCTTCTCCCCCATCGTCACACATCGTCATGCTAAGGCCAACCCCCCTCCCCCCGCAAACGTATTTTATGGATAGCCTCGTAGGAGAATTTTTGTTTAGGGAAGATTATTTCTTCATGAAAACCGACAAGTTATAGAGAAAAAAGCATTTTTAGTTGAACTTTAGGATATTCAATATTTTTTCTCAGTAACGAAGGCCGAAATCAAAAAAAGTCCTATATGATTTTCAATTTACTTTTCTAGTAGAATCATCTCTTTTTCTTAACATTAAAAAATAAATATATTTGTCCATCAGTTTGATGTACGAGGGCAGTCCCAAAAGTAAGGTCTCCAAAGCGTTAGGGACGGAGAGAAACTGTTCGTGTGGCTGTTGGCCAAACTGTTGTGATTGTTGCTTCCTTCACTCCCAAATGAGCATGCACCATTGCGAATGGAGCTCCCGTTGGACACTACCGCCAAGTGCGAATTTGTGCAGTTATTCGGGTTTTGAACGCAAAATGTGTCTAACCGATTGAGTCATCACCAATTGACGAAAGTATATGTAGAGTCGTGCATGTACGTCAAAAACGTTCGCATGTAGTGTTGAGAGTTTACAGCCGGTTGTACTGAAATTCACGACGAACAGAGGAGCGGACGACTGTCAATTTCAGACGAGACAGTTGCAAAGAATGAGGAAACCATGCGTAAAGATAAGCGGATGACTCTGGATGATCTTTGCGTTTCCTTCCCGAAGCACCATTCCCAAGATTTTAACTGAAAAGTTGAAGTATCAGAAGATGTGCACAAGATGGAGTACCACGAATGCTGACGGAAGATCATAAATGGCAACGAGCTCTTCCTGTGAATTTATTCCCCATTATACAAATGAAAAAGACAACATTTTAGACTATATTGTCACGGGTGACGAAACCTGGGTTTTCCACTAAACACCTTACCTTTTAATCAAACAACAATCACGCGAGTGGCGGTATTCCTCATCACTCAAATTGCAAAAATTCAAACAACCAGTCTGCTGGTAAAGTCTTGGTATTTGTGTTTTGGGATCAAAAGGGGATATAGTTAGTCGACTTTATGTCTGCTGGGACCACAATAAATAAATGCTGACAGGTACTGTTAAACTGAAAAAAAACTCAGATAGCCAATTCAGAATCGGAGAAGAGGAATGTTGAGCAAGGGCGTAAAAGCATTCTCCATGACACCGCTCGCCCACACGTCCCTAGTCAAACGGTAGCTCTCCTGCAACAGTTAATAGAACATTATCACAAACCAGCCCTATAGTCCAGAATTGGGACCCAGTGACTATCACCTGTTGACTAAGTTGAAAGAATATTTAACCGGAAGGCGATTCAGATGAAGTTCAACGCTTTCAAGACATGACGGGGATCTGGTATGACATGGGCATACAAAACCTGTCACAGCATCTACAAAAATGCATCGATTGAAGTGGCGATTATATAGAAAAATAGACAAATGTTCAACCTTTAAAATTATGTAAATATTATAGAAAATAAGATGGATTTTTATATTTCTAAAAATATAGGAAACCTTACTTTTAGGATTACCCTCGTACATACAGATCAACCCTTACAAATTTCCCCGATAACGCTTTCGATTGCAAAACTATTATTACAACAGATAGTGAATGGGCCGGATACCAAATATCCGGCCGCTGGATATTTGGCTATTATTACAATTCTTGGAAATGGAAGAAAACTCTATATAAAAAAAACAAGAAAAACTTCAACTATAAAAACCGTTATGACCTCAACGACAAGCAAAATTATTCATTAGCGACTTTTCTGAATTCAAGATTCAAAAAAGTTT
>JAOPUG010000333.1:2068734-2081462 GCA_027564375.1 Micropterix facetella | reverse complement strand
GGTGAGTGAGTGATGACCGGTTCCAATAAATATTTTGTTGGTGAGGGGATCTTCAAGTGGATCAGGGACTATGCAACCAGCGAATAAACAAAAGCGCCTTGTGAGTTTTAATACACAATGTATGAAGCGATTTCACAGGATGCTTAGCATGGATGGGACCAGTACACAAGCTCACTCCACTCGTAAATATGTAATTAGGTACCATGATTTTTTTATTGGCCATGGAGGTGAGAATGATGGTATGAGTCAGTGAAGTCAATGTTACATAATTATAAATATAGGTATAAAATAAAACTAATTTACCACGTGAAGTTTGTAGCACCCGACATTTCGGCGATGTTGCAACCGCTGTTGTCCAGGGTAGACTGAAATGCAGTCAATCGTCATCGGTTGTTCTGTGGTTTAGCTGCAAATTAACATCGTTACTACGTAGATTATAACAGTGGTGGGGTAGTGGGTTTGGCGTGTGTGAATTTTGTAAATCCGTTCTGCACACAACACTCACTGTATCTTGTGTTATGTCCATGCACTCAGCGATGTGCATTGAGAACATTTTAAGAAAAGAGGGTCTTCGTAGTAGAGAGTTTGAAATTGTTCTCTCTATTGAAATTCGGAGTTCTTCTTACTTCAATGGCTTCCCAGGTTATGCAGACAAAAAAATTGTTCTTTGGATAGCACAATGAGATCTTGAAACTGCACCCAGTGGTTAGTTCCAATATCTAATATGTATTCGCAGTTCGGCGATTTTTTTCGCTGAACTTTTTTAACAGCTTTGATGTGTTCCATCAGTCGACTGTCTATGAGCAGTTTCATTTGTCCAACGTATGCTAACTCACAGCAGCAGTCTATTTGATTTACACCCTGATTTTGCAGTGTTATTACATCCTTTACAGGCCTGAGAGATCAAGCTATATTTTGGGTACGTTTGACCATCGTTAATATATTGAATTTGTTTAGCATCTTACTTATTCGATCTGTCACGCTCTTGACATATGGTAAGAATGCTTGTGATTTACCTGGTTTCTGAGTTTAATCTGTATTGGATTGTGTGCATGTCTAGTGTATTTTCCGTAACCATTTTTCTTAAGGACATCATTAACATGTTCCATCTCCTGCAGAAAATGCTCAGCGTCGCTTAGATTACGTGCGACGTTTGCACTAATTCCCGGGCGACGTTTGCACTGAACGTAGGTGTAGTGATGATGGTGAGTCGGAATGCAAATATCTGTTTGTATGTATGGGCTTCTGACATACGGATGTCCGAGAGTATTGTGACTTTTCCTCGTCACCTTGGCATTCAAAAAAGCCAGAGAGCCGTCATTTTCTAGTTCATACATGAATTTAATTTCTGGGTGTATGGAAGTTAGATGACCCAAAAATTCTTCCACCATTTGTATATTATCCTTCTGGATGCAGAAGGTGTCGTCCACATAGCAAAACTAGAAAATGGGTTTAATTGTGGAGGTTTTGATAGCTAGTTCTTCAAAATATTCCATGTATACCAGGTGTATGCATAAGTTTTTTCCGATTTTGTGTTAAAAATAACATGGGACATTTTCAAGGGAAATTATTTATTTATTTTTCAAAATATTGGCCATCGGTTTCTACACATTTCACCTATCTTTCAGGTAATTTATGAATACCATGCCAGAAAAACTGCTTGTCTTTTGCGGCAAACCATTCGTCTAGCTGTTTTCCAACTTCCTCTTAATTGTTGAAGTGCTGCACTGCGAGCGCGTGCCCCATTGATGCGAAGAGGTGATTGTCAGATAGCGCCAGGTCTGGAAAGTACCGCGGGTGTGGAAGGATGTCCCATCCAAGCGATTTCAACGTGTTTTTCATTGGTTTTGCTGTGTGAGATGGCGTATTGTCGTTCAAAAAAGTCACTTTTCCATGTCTTCTGGCCTATTCCGGTCGTCTTTCGCTTAATGTGTGGTTTAAATTAACCATATGTTAGTGATAGCGTTGTGTGTTAACGGATTCGCCGGGATTCAAGAGTTCATAATACACAATACCGCTCTGGCCCCACCAGACACAGAGTATGGCCTTCTTGCCGAAGCAATTTGGCCTTGGTGTTGAAGGACCGGCTTCGCCAGGTGAAGGCCACGATTTTTTCCGCTTCGGGTTTTCAAAATAAATCCATTTTTCGTCACCTGTCACAATTCGATACAGAAATGATTTCCTTTCGTAAGGTGAAGCAGCATTTCACAAGTGACTGCGATTTTCTTTTTTATGTTCATTCAAATCGTGTGGGACCCATTTACCGAGTTTATTGAGCTTCCTCAATGCTCGTAAACGTCTGCTGATTGTTTCGTGTGACAGATGTAATATTTCTGCTAATTGCCGTTGAGTTTGAGTTGAGTAATCATCCAATAACTCCTGCAATTGCTCGTGTTCGCATTTTTGTGGTCTACCAGAGCGGTCATTGCCTTTCACATTGAAATCACCACTTTTAAATTGTCGAAACCATGTCTCACATGTTCTAATGATGGAGCATTTTCACCGTATGTTTCTAACAGCAAACGATGACTTTCAACAGCATTTTTCCTTTGATTAAATAAGAAACGCAATGCGTGCAGTAAATGTTCTCTTTCAGGCACAAAACTCGACATGATCACTGAGCGATAAGACAAAGATGGTACTTTTTGGCAGGCTCAACTTGTGTGTGTTTGTAGTTTAAATGTCAGACGAACAAATTGGCGTATGTGTCAAATTAATAAGCTGCGTACTTTTCACTGGCGCCATCTCTTAGTTAAACCGAAAAAAACTTACGCATACACCTAGTAAATCGCTAACTATCGGCGATACATGGCATTTCAATGCTACCCCGTCGATTTGTTTATAATAATCTCTGCTCTATGGAAAGTAGCAAGATGTCTAACAGTGTAGAAGCATGTGTAATGTTACATCATAAATATTTAGAAGCATCTAATAGCACATAAAAATAATCATCAAGCAAGCTACCCAAGAAAGGTTCCCAAAGTGAAGTCAATATCACCCCTGCCGAGGTTTCTCATTACTACCATACCATATATCACCTAATTACTTATAATACATCAGTTGATGTAGTAGTTAAAAAATAATATTTTATGACTTACATTGCTAAAAAGTAATTACATGTGGGCAAACGACAATGTCAGCAGTAACGACAAACATTCTTAAATATAAATTAAAAAATGAATAAGGTTTATTGATTAATATTTATAGGTCCATATTTGGCTCGTAGGTCCATATTTCCATAGATTATAGGTCCATAGGCCATAGGCTCATAGGGCCATAGTTAGTCATATAGGTTCATATTTGGCTCATATATGAGCCATCAGCGGTCCGGTTAAGAGTTCAGTGAATAATTTATACTTAAAAAATTAGGGATAAGATTTCATTATGTTACTCACATGTGGGTACTTTTTGTAAGAACGGAAAAAAATGCATATTTTTGCCTAAAAAATCAAATACCTAAAAAAGTGATATGTGGTTCCAAACCCTACAACAAACGGAATGTCCAATCTGCCGCCTGTATCAAGTTTTACGGAGGCATATATGGTGTTTTAAATAATGAAAGCACTCTTGTATTCACATAAAATTATGACTGTTTAGAAGAATGTCATTTTGTACCACAGAAAAATACTGTATTATTTTGGTGTGAGATTAGCTTATGATCGAGGACTTTTTTAATTTTTTTTTTTTTTTTTTTGTTATCTTACAATATTCAATTTCAGTGTCTATGTAATTTTTATAATATGTAACGATTATGCTGTGATTATTTTATCTACTTCTTCAATTTTATGTTTTATATACATTTATGTAGTTTTTCTAAAGGTGAATATTAAACACTTTGGTACTTAGGATAGGTAAAAATCCCACCCCTATTCTACATGAATAGCTTTCTCATCTGTTTTTTTTTGTCTTGTTTGTGTATATCCCTTCAAAAAGAATAGGGGTTTCACTGTACAAGGCTTGGAAAGTTGGTCTAAAAGAGCAAAATATTTTTGTTTTACATTTAATCGAATAATACAATATTGTCCCTTCAAAATGCTTCCCCTGAGAAATCATACACTTGCGCCATCGCCGTTTCCAATGCCGGAATGATCCTTGGAAGACTTCCTTTGTAAGGCTCTTCAGCTGCTGCATCATTACTGCCTTGATGCCCTTTACGTTCCCTAAATGACGCCTCCGCAGTACCATCTTGCATTTTGAGAAGAAAAACAAATTGCAAGGGGACAAATCAGGCTAATAAGAGGGGTGTTAATTCACGTTAATGGGTTTTGGACCAAAAACTGTATAGGCAGGAGCTTTGTCGCTGTGGAAGATCCACTCGAGCTCTGAGACATCTGAGAACTCCGACTTAGTGACGAGTTCTAGATGTGTGTCTTCAATGAGTGAAAGCTTTGTGCCAACGGATAGTACAAAATTAGCTAGAGAAAAAGCAAAAACTGGAAAGAGTTAGCACAGACCCAACTGACTTAAAGAGAGATTGGGCTCAGATTGAGCTACACGGGGATTGTATAGAGTGGGGGATATCAGCCAACACATCACACCCACCATTCTACCATTTTTTTATACAAAGTTTCCAGATAAATCTCGTGTAAGGAATTAAACTGATGTCATCACTTTATTATAATACTGTTTAATCTTTTCAGGTTTCGTGAACAGTTATGGTTTAAAGAACGCCGCTGATGAGAGAGAAGAATTTATCAAGCCTATTATGTTCAGCGGAGGTATCGGTTATATGCCTCACAATATGATCAAGAAAAACCGTCCCGACAAGGGGATGCTCATCGTCAAACTTGGAGGGCCAGTCTACCGTATAGGAGTGGGAGGGGGTGCTGCTTCTTCTGTCGCCGTCCAAGGTTTGCTGTTTTCATTATTTTTCACTTCATAATGTGTTGTTTCGTAATCCAGCAAGGCGATTTTGTATTAGTATCGCCAAGGTCTTGGAAGGTAACAGAAATCAGTAATAAATATAAAAAGAGCTGCTATGGAATTCACAGACTGGAGCCAGGCTCATCTTAATATTATTACACTTCTGAGAGAGGAACAGTGACTTCGGACTAAGGACTGGCTATGGTAGGTATAGGACAGCTGTCTTGCTGCATGCGAGCGTGCACCTTATCACCCATTCATTCCACCTGAGAAGACATAAGACTGAAGATACAAAATCTCTGTTTTAAATTTTTTCCTAGGAATGGGTTAATTATTTCCCTAAAAAGACCAACTTTAAGAGATAAAACAGAGATTTGGCTAGCAAGCCACAAGCGCCAACTTCCACCGCTTGAAGATGAACAGTGAAGCTTTTCCGGATGACGACATTTGCGAGATAATGGTATTTATTTAGTTTGTACTCGTTGTCTTAGGGATATTTTACTCCCATGGAACTGTTAATTCTACAATAAGGGCAATCTTCTGAGATAAAAGTAAAGAGTTATATCAGACGGAGAGTTGTGCCTCTGAGATTTTCAGGCAAATGATATTTGGAGGCCGAATCGATCTCCAGAATTCAATCGGAAGCTTTCTCGATTATTGATGGTATGAAATGTTTTTGCCTTTTAGGCGTTGGAATGTTTTTTGCTTTTTGCCTTTTAAACACAAACTGTATTGGGGGTTCGGAGTGTGCTGTCAATCCCTTATTTCCCCGCCCAGGATGTCCCACCCAACAGGATTGTCCTTGCTTACAGATTTATCCTACGCTGCCTATAATATTGGTCACTAATGTTAACAATCATTCAATTAGTATTTTCAAATTGCAGGTGGCAGTGACCGCAGCGATGCCTTGGACTTTGGAGCTGTTCAAAGAGGTGACGCTGAGATGGGTAACCGACTAAACCGAGCCGTGCGAGGATGCCTCGAAGCCAAACATAATCCTATTCAAGGTAATTTTGTTAACTTTGATTCTCTTATTAGCTGTGCTGACGATACAAGAATTATTGCAGACCCTCACTTCAAACATGGTTAGCTATGCGATAAGCTATAACATCTCCGAGTGTACAAAGAAGTCGCTCATCACTCTTAATAAGGATAAGTGTACATTGCTTTACATAGGAAGGAATAATCCAATACCTTAGTACCACTTAGATGATGTTCAACTCAAGCCGGTGAATGAATAAAAAGATCTAGAGATTTTAACATCGTCTCATTGGGCAAACTCTAACATACCTGATTAAAAAAGCCTCCCATAACATCAAATTAAACTTGATGCTAGAGTGTATCAGCCCTATGTCTGGCCGCCACTGGAATTTGGCTCTCAGGTTTGAAGTCCCTACTTTGCAACGGACATCGACCTGCTTGAGAGTGCAGATTTGCTTCATTAAGCTACCACAGACACCAAGAGCCAGTTGTTTGATCCGTGGTAATAGTTAAAATCAGTAGTAATTCTGCAAAACAGCGTTGTTTGATCGAGAGTTACCTCCATTCCATAGTAATTCAAGTGATTCTAGTAAACTGAAATTTACCAGCGGACATCGAGTGGTAAGAGTAACTTTCGCAAGATGGCGGCTCCGAATCGGCTGTTTCAGTGCGCGAGTAGGCGTAAGTTTGCTTGGTAGGTTGCTGTCAGTCAAGTGTCACTGATGGTAATACGCTTGCATTTTGATAATCATTGCTGTAGTTATTTGGAAATGGATTAGGGATACATTGTTTCTTCTGAGGACAGTAGTTCGGATGACGATCGTATAATGGAATTTCTGCGACGATTCCTTCGATTATTCGAGCGATGAAGTGCTTTACCTATGCTTCTTCAGAAATCGGCAAAACAGCTGCCCTCGGTGATGTGCAATGAAACGATATGACATTTAACCATTATTGCTAACGTCCAAAATAAAATAAAGCTACAATTCTATCGAGAATATGCGATTTTGTGGAATATTCATATGTCGTTTATCATTCTGGCAACTCAAATTACTATCGTAGGATTTTATTATGGTAGTTTTGACGACCAAACTACCTAAGCTAGCCTATTTGCCTAAGTATTTTAAAATACTCTCGTAACAATACAGGCCCTAAGATAGTCAAGTTATGAGGAGTAGCTACCAACCTTAGGACTCACAACAATGGTGGAACGCCGAAAGCGAGGATACTTGATCGAAATCTACAAGATACTTTTAAGATGCTACAGCTGTGCTTATATTGAACTAATGTACATTCAATAATAACTCGCATCTCTGAGGGAACGACGAAGTTATCGAGGACAGGTTTTTTGATAAATCCACAGGAACATTTTCTGTCTAACAGAGTTATGGATGATTGGCATAAACTTCCAAACAGTGTTGTGTGTGCTAAAAATATTAATATTGTGAAAACAGTTGCATCAAGTGTGAAAAGACTCACTGACAACAAAATACTTGATCAGATATGGCCACATCAGCTTATGCTGCTTGTACTTTTATTATTATTAATAATAAAAAAAGAAATGAACCATCTGGTGTGACTCAGAATAACTTTCCCATATATCTGTATATATTGATTGTCCAAAAAGTGTAGCAGCACCATGTTTTTTCATTTACTCTTTGGTGCAAATGCGAGTGCTGAGGGAGATTGTGCCATAGTGCATACCACTTCTTGGGAATTTAGTAGCTATGGAGTCGTTCATGGTAACTCTTCATGCATTTTGCGTGGGGTATCTATTGATTAACTAAACCATCATTACATGCACATTGTCTACCAATCGCGAGCTATTAATTTAGCACAAGTACTAATATTGTTAGAAAAAGGATCGAAATAATTAAAACTATGCGATATAAGAATTCACAATACACAACGTCTACGGTCTATAAGAGTTCCCCAATATTCCACTATTCGTCGAACGATTTTATCAGCTTGTATGATTCAGTATGAGAGATTCGGATGACATCGAACTTCTGTGAGACATAGGATATCTATTGAATCTTTAACACTCATAGAATAGTTGGTGATGCTGCGTTATTTATTGAAGTTTCTTTTATTTATGGTAATCGATTACATGATGCTGGGCGACGCCGGTGTGCGGCGTCAATAAACGTTACAATTAGGTAGCGACACGATTATTGGCTAATTAGTATTGATCTGACTTCTTGAATATCTGGCGATGATGTGATTGACATCTGGGCTGAAGTATTGGCTTTTATATTTGTCTTACGACGTTCATGCTATTGTTCTCTTGAGGGTTGATGACCGGGCTTCCTCCTCGATCAGTCGATTGCACAATGCTATGCATTGTTTTACTGTTGGCTAGTGATAATTCATTGCTCAGTTGTGACACTTTCTGTTAATTTCTTGAAGTATGTGTCCGCTCCCAATTGGCCCTGTCTGAATCATGATTTGTCGTTTGGTAGTTATCCAATTATGTTTATCAATTGGGTTGTTACAAATCCTTCAAACTGTCATTTTTATTTCAAAAATGAAGAAAGATGATCAATCTGTCTGATTTTCATATTCTCTCCATTTCTCGCCTCAATCATTTGCAAGATTTTCCTGCCACCTTTCAGTCAATTTCCAAATTTTATTACATCTTTAAATTTCCAACGTTTCTGCTATTTATTGTGAAATTTCACAATGGGCAGGTTTATTACCATACAACAATCGCTAATAACCAACTATACTATGAAGCTTTATATGTATGTGTGCAGATAACATGTGTGTAAGTGTATGTCTTGTTATTGCATTCGATTGATAGAATTGAAATGCAATTCAGTAAACTTTATTCCAACAGAAAATGGTGTCACCAAACGTCATGGACAGTATTAAATATTTATTATTATTGTTTAATGGCCAGGTAGCACAGCTAATTTTGCTTATAAGTTTTTGTGAACTTGTCCAGTCGGTTTAAAAAAAAAACATTCACTATTCCTGCATTCACTACACTGGCAGACAGCTGGTTCCATGAACTAACTACCCTGTTGCTCAATAAAAACATTCTTGGGGTTTGATGTGAATCTCTGCTTGTCGAGTTTGAAGCAATGTCTATGCAGATTATAGTTTAGGATAGTGATTCACAGCTGTATTGACCTGTTAGTATTTTAAAAGTCTCAATGAGATCTCTTCGCTCGCATCTCTCCTCTGGCTTTGGCAGATTAGCTATTTGAACCTTTCTTAATAGCTGTAGATGTGGAAGCCTTACATCATTTTAGTGGCTCTCATTTTAGCATCTGACAAAATATGGACTCCATATCTGGAATTTGTAGTCTCAAGACTCCATATATAGTCTTGAGACTAGTAGAAATAGCTCAGTGGTCTGAAGATCTAGAAGACCTTTCGAATAAAATTTTATGTGAAATTTGCTCTTTAACAATAGCAGATTTGAATAGACTCTGCAAGTGGCCTCCTAGCGACAGCCCCGCGATTCTCAAAATGAGGGTAGCCTCGCAAACTAATTTCTGTGTCTTTGTGTAAGGGTTGAAATGTGAAATATGAGGTCTTGCTCGGAAATTTTTAACTCCGGCAGCATGTCAAATTCGAATATAAAGAAAACTAACACAAAATAAAATCACCATTACAACGTGCAAAAAATGTCCGAGAAACACCTGTACTAGTGATTTATAACTATAGGCTTGTACTTTTCAACCTGTATTTTTATGACTTACAAGATCAATCAATCAATCATTATTTATTATTTTAAAATACAGTTGTGTAGATATTATTTTACAACGTAAATCACTTTAGGTATTCGCTATTTTCATTAATTATAACGATAAAGCAGGCGTCTAATATATTTAATCGAATACTGTAGATAATTTTAAAATTGAAGTTTACTCTCACCCAGATATTTAAATTAATTACACATTTATTAAAATTTACATGCATGTTACAAAACTCTAATGTAAAGAAATATATAAAAAAAACTTCACAATCTATAACTATTGCTTAATATCAAATTCCTATATGGCTAAGAAATATTGCGGATTATTGATGTCATA
Organism: Micropterix facetella; assembly: GCA_027564375.1. NCBI lineage: Eukaryota > Metazoa > Arthropoda > Insecta > Lepidoptera > Micropterigidae > Micropterix > Micropterix facetella. Next base: position 2,071,575 of record JAOPUG010000333.1, on the reverse strand, counting down.
AACTTCCACGGCCAGCATTGTGCTGGCAGCAGTCTAGCTTCCGTGACTACCTTATTCTCAGGTGTTGGATCATCCACACTGGATAAATGCAGGAGTGTTTTGCCTTGGTACTCGCGCGTTCAAGTTGTACTTATTGAAACTCCATTTCAGGAAAGAATCTTGATGTTATTGAACAACTGGCATGTTCAACTCGACTGGCGAACGTCCAGGCCGAGACTTTGTTTTACACTAAATCCAAACTAAATCTCTTTTTGCATTTTCCTCAATGCCCTCGCGAGATGCATGCACCAATGATAACTGTATCGTACTATTATATTTACAGCTTTCTGGCTTAATAACTAGTCAAAGTGTGTTTATCGAGTCATTTAACTCACTGACTACTTAATTAAGGAACATAATGTCGATATTTTGAGGAAAATAACATAAATCTTGCGTAATTACGTTTTTACACTTTGGCATGATTTGACTGCACTAAGAGCATGATAACCAACCTCCGACGACTACACGCATGCTTATACTTTTAGGAAAGCTGGTGGGGCGCACATCATGCAATTTGACACTTTCACCCTCTAAGGGTCAGATTTTCGTAGAATTGGGGCATCATCTCACCTGCATGCCAAATCTGAGCATTATAAATAACGACACAATCATTTAAAAAATGTAATGAAAATAATTAAATGTATTGACATCATATTTTATGAATTAATTAAAATAGTCTGGAAATAAAGTGTTAAAATAGCAAAATAATAGAATAAATGTTGTTGTCATAAATAAAATAAGATGTCTTATGCAATTACATTGGAAATAAAAATAGTCAAGGTATTATTAATATTTACCTAGTAATAAAATTGCCAATAAATTTTATATTAGTATTGTCAAATAGAAGTACATTAGAAATAGAAATATCCAAGATCCATAGAAATTATTTCACTTGGTGATTAGAAATCGTTAACACCATGCAATTCTTTCAATGAGATACATTTTCAGCTTATACTTAAACTGGGGTATTTTTCCTTCCCAGCATATTTTTTTTATATTAACGGGTAGCTTATTTTAGCATACCGTTCCGACGTAGTTCGGATCCCTTTTAAGTAGTTCCAGGTTTGTATGCTGAAGAATCATATTCTTTCTCCCTTTAGTGAAATGATTATAGCATCTAATTGTGTCAGCAGCTTAGCTATATATTTTTAAAATGATGTATTCTAAGATGTATACAGATAGAAGGGTGATGAATTTAGGCCTACTGAAATGATTATGGCATAATTATATACAACCCAGAATATTTGGCCAGTTTTTTGAAGTGTAAAAAATATGTTAGCTTAGATCGAGTGTATATTGCAGTGCCCAGATGCCCAGAAAGGAATTCTGTAACTGAGAAGAGACTCAAATTACCCGTAATAAATCATTTCCATGTCTTTAGCACTGATAAGTTTTCATATTTGGCGCGGAGAAACGAGGCCCTGCTATAGAATGTCAGAGCTATGAAAAATCAGAACAATATATATGCATACATTTTTTAAAAACTACTAAGTTCATGGACCCTCTAAACTGAAAACTCAAACCTGAAATGTTACTTTTTCCCTTTATTTCCTTAGCACGAGAAAGCGTAAAACATTTGTAATACGGATATAATAATTTATAGAGATTTTTATACTTTTGCCTGTCCTCAGTACGAGCAATTGTCCCTTTATTACGATTTACTGATTTGATTGCAGCTATCCATGACCAAGGCGCTGGCGGAAATGGAAATGTACTGAAGGAACTAGTTGAACCAGAGGGTGCGATCATTTTTAGTAAGGAGTTCAAGTTGGGTGATCCAACAATAACAACGCTTGAGCTTTGGGGTGCTGAGTATCAGGAGAATGATGCCATCCTCTGCAACAAGCAGGATAGACAACTTTTGGAAAGTAAGTACCTATTAAAGAAATTGATGCCTATCATTTCACTGCCGAGCTAGCTGAGGTAGCTTCACCTCTACCTAAACTGTCTACCTATACACTGGCTCTCTTAATACTAACACACATTTAATTGGACACAGCAAATAAATGGTCCAATGTTAGGCGCCACTTTTTATGTGTAAAACCAATTTTACATGTTGTATAATAAAATAACAATAACAAGATTGGGTGCCAGATTAGCTCAAAAATTAAAATAATATTAAATAACCTCACAAATCAAACTTTTAAATTAACTACATGGAGAACAAGAGTAATACTTAACAAACTTCAGAAATAGAAACTTCAAGGAGATAAATTACAAGCGATTCTGTTTCCTCCTCATATACAGTCTGTTTATCTCAAAAGTGACCACCTGACGCATGTAAAAATATGCATAAAATTATTGATAAAAAATGGTAAAAGTTATCTCTTTTAGTTTTTTCAAAAAATATTTTTCAAACTAAGTCTCACCTCTACCTCCTTTTGCAAATTCTTAAACATTATAAAGCTTTTTATGTTTTTTTTATTTTATTTTTTACACTGATATTGCTTGATCGCATTACATACAACAATAAACAAAAAGTAGTTGAAGTTGTATAAAAAAAATCAAGAAAGCCAAAATTTTATTATTTAATCTCTCATTAACATGATTTTTTTTATCTAGTCACTATGTTTTATAATACAGTCTGGCAAATAAGAGTAGACCTTTATTGTTTGGGAAAATTTATTTGTATGGCAACACAGTAATGTGGAAATAGTAAGATTAAATAATCTAGGGACATGTTTCAGTACCGTCTCCCAAAAAGCGTATGTAGGCAACTGCTCGCGATCAACCGGACTTGACATGCTATTCCTGAGGTTTCGCGACGCCGTTATGATCTATAGAAGAAATACCACTCTCCCA
>JAOPUG010000333.1:1998754-2009375 GCA_027564375.1 Micropterix facetella | reverse complement strand
CCAATTTTTTTCGCCAACTCGGTTAAAAATTTTTTTCACATACTTTTGTGTAGGGCAGTATCCGTCTTATGGCCCCCCCCCCCCACCATCTAGGCATACTGAGATCCTGCCAGCGGGTGAGATGCGAGGTATTTATTTTCAAGTAGCGATCAACTAGCCTCTATAATGTTTATAATATTTGAAATATGTCTTCTCTAAAATTACATAAAATTAAAAAAAACATGAAACATTATTTAATCAACAAGACTAAAGTTTCATCTAAAAATATCTGTAGTTAAAAATCGAGTATCAAAGCACTAACATTAATCAACATGAAACATTCACTAATAATCAACATAAAACATATATTAACAATCAAAATAAAATGTCAATTATTAAAATGGAACCTAACTATATAATCATTAATCAACATGACAAACGTTCCTTAATTAAGACAGTTATTGTAAGTGAAATCTTAAGTCTTTTTCAGTTTTATATAGTTAAATTGCTATCTATCAGGTAGGTATTTAAACAGAGATATATTTAAATTCAATTCACTATCACGAAAGATAGACAAATGAACAGCCATTGAGAAACATTAGGTAATATCGTAAGTTTATGTTGACGGGAAACTTGTAGATAGATTTTTGACGCGACTTATGTATTAGCGACCTTTCGGGATGCGGTAAAACATATTTTATATCTTTTCGGTTGACTCCAGCTGTATTGGGTTTCAGTTGCACCGAAAATAAACACTTGGCCTTGCTTTTAATTTCAAATATGACATAAAATAGCCGCAGTCCCCGTATTTCAGCTATTTCAGATCTTTGCCACGTAAGAGGCGGCCACATAAGGCGGCACCGTAAGGGGGCGGCATAAGTAACTAAATCAAAATACAATTTGAACCATTATAAATCTTTGAGCCACGATTTTCAATATTGGTTTATGATTTTCCGATATTGATATATTCGATTATGATTTATAGCACGCAACTGTCCAAGTGCTTTCGGTATCCTTTGATTTCAATTTCTGCCGCGCGATAATCGCCGGCCTTAAGATCGCAGATCGCCTGGCGAGCGATGCGGTGTCGATGACACGGGATATCCGCCCACCCGCCTAAAAAATAGAGCGAGATGTCGTCTGAGGGAAGGAGATGCAGCCTGGTGCCTCGTTGGCGAGCGCTCCAGCCTGGCGAAACTTTCATACATCCGATGTATGGATTTTGCACTATTTTCTATAGGCATCTTCGATAGAGACAGATATACAGTCAAAATAGACATCGAAACATACGAATATATCTGTCTCTCTGATACGCGGGATTCTGCTGCGGCTGCCACCAAACGACAAACAAACAAAGCGTCATTTGATAGCGTCCGCTTGATTACTAGCTGACTTGTGTTTTGCTTCTCTCGTTAAACGTGCTTACATTCAGTGTGATGAGAAAATGCATGGGAAACGATTGTTAAAAAAGTTGCAATTGCTGGTACTTTGCTGCGTGCATTGGTAGTGAAATCGGCGAAGTGACGCACTATGAAAACGCACTATAAAAAGTGCAAAAGATGCGGCGGTAAAAAGTTAGAGAAAATGTAAATTTATGGCAAAAAATCCCACTGAATTAGGATCGGTAAGTAAACAATAATTATTTTTTATCTATTTATCATCAATTTACTATGTGATTTTGTTGAATTCAAAAGATTCGAAACTATTAACCTACATTTCAATATCTCATTAAAGGGCGGCATATAAAGGCGGCAAGAAATAATATTTAAGGTGCAGCATTTCGAAGACTTCTATCATAATGAGAAAATCTACCATACGTCCCTGCTCAAAACTTTTGATCGGTTTGCGTATGCTTGCTTGATGTTAGAATTTACTGTCTTTCGGCACTGGGCAGTGACAGCACGTAATAATGCGAGCGAGTGGTCGTTATGTTTTTGACTCGATTAAGGGTCGCCGCGTGACAGGACAGTGGCACAGCCCCAGCATCAGACACACCGTTAATATTATAGAGTCCCCGCGGTCACCCAAGTTTTAATTAAACCCTGTCGCCGCTCGCAGCCGATTACCGGACGCCGACAGGACAGAACCGAGAATGCTCTGCCTCTGCGGCCTGCCTCATGTTCTATTCAAGAGTCTTCAACGGAAATATTGTGATGCGCAGAAAATTCAGATAAATAGAAGGCAGAAAGTAGGTGGAGATCTCAGCAGCTTAGTAAACGAAATAAAGAACAAACCAGATGCGCATTTGCTAAAAATAAAAGCGTGCCTCGCATACATCAAAAATTCAAAACAGAAAAATCTACCTCCTATATATAGTTTTAATTATCCTGTACTACCCACCACTTTTTGTAACAAGCGTGTAATTTCAATTATTTCGGAGTTTCAAAAATATAAAAAAATAACTCTTTTTGTAAAGCAAGCTTAGGTCTTTATTATTCTAATGAATATTTAAGGTTTTATTTACATTTTTTACAGATTTTGTGGCTGCAATACGTACAAAAAGTATTCTGCAGGTCGCGCAGCAAGAGTTCGTTTTATGATCCAATTTAAGAAAGCATAAGACATATCGCTTTCTTTTAGGAGCCTTGTAGGTTCAAAACATGGTACAGGTTTTAATACTTCGATTTTCCTAAGATTGAAAATGTCGAAGTTACCTGGACATTCTAGAATTGTAAATCCTCTGATGGGCGAACAGCTTACAAAGGGACATTCCTAAATCTAAAAGAATTTGTAACGTGAAATTCCTATTTGGAGAATTGATATAAGACACATGCATTAAACCCTGCTATAATATAAACAGCAAATATTATAGCTACAGGCCAATGATAGACGGAGAAATAGCACATTTCTGATCGAGACGTCACCACCCCCCCCCCTCCCCCCTCAGTGGAATTGTAATATTCAATAATTTCTGGTTTATTCTTTTGTTCCGTCAGTATAGAAAAAATGGCCATAGTAGATAGCAAAATGACTGCTTTCATTTTTTTAGGCAACATAAGGAACCAATGTAGTCATTCCATTGAAGTCAAATACTGATGACAGTTCAGGAAGTTTACGATCAGCCAAAAAGTTATTAGGAAAAAATCGTTTATTTTTTCTTACGGTTCCCTCGTATGTCAGTTTCTAATTTCTTAGCTCATTAGATACTTCCATTCAAGCGTAGCAATTATCTCCAGTTATTTTGCGATTTGCGTTATTCACACATTCTGTGAGACGAAGTACAATAAGGCTGTTGGAAATTTTATTTTATGGCTGGGATCACTGCAGGGGTATCATTGTATATTTCAGAATTTACGAAATAATGGGTATTAGCGTCTGCTAATAGATATCTGGACCTTGAGACCATACGACGCACCTCCCTATTTCGTTTCGAATACAACATGGCACAGAGTCAATTAAATACGACTCAATTGAATAAAAGATCGCTATTCACGATCGCCCAACTGGCTATTAACGATCACGATCGCTATTCACGATCGCTCAAATTAGGAAGCTCAAAAAAAGAGCCAATTAGTAAGATCAAAATAGGTTTTTTGTATCAGTACTGCAGACATATTCAATCGCAGCTGAAACACTTTACTGCAGAGAGGCAACTATTTCATAAAATCGTGACGTTTTTGCAGCAATCATGAAAGCACCTCCTGCCATTTCAATCAGCAGCCGCATTATATTAGATTGGCGTCAAATTCAGACAGGACCACGGTTAACGGCATTTTGTGAAACTTTTTGGCACCGGGTCTTTTTAGAGTAATTCGATTCCGCTGAACACGATTCTGCCCGGTGCCAGACCTTCCCTCGCTTCCTCCGCCCCCACCCCCTTTCTCAAAACAGGTACCTAACTGCAGTTTTTTGGTTTTTAAACTGGGGATATTAATTCCCAAACTTGGGCCTGCGCTCCGTCGAGTTGGTATGCAATGACATTGATTATATCAAATGGTCAATATGGCGTTCAAACTTTGGTCTGACATGCATCGATAAGCCTACTGTAGAAGGTTCAAAATTTCCCTATGCATAGCTGATGATATTAGGCATCACATAAAAAGTGTATGAGGTCATTAATTTTAAATTAGGGATATTACTTCCCAAACTTGGGGCTGCGCTCCGCCGAGATGGTATGCAATGGTCAAGACGGCGCTCAAACTTTGTTCTGGCAGGTATTGGAAATTAGCGGAAACTTGCTTAACACATAAACTAATGATGTGAAGATGTAGTTGGTCTCCATTTGTTTAAAGAAATGGAAACTCTTTACGATGTTTTGCGAATGCTGGTATGCTTTTAGAATGCAGAAATATTTGCGATGATAATGTTTTCTGATTAACGAACATTATGATATCGTCTCGATTAAAATTTTTCAATTGTAGATACTTAAATGTACTATATGTTTAAGGTATGATTCAAATTTCAGTTCTTAAAATTCAATCTATTATTTAAATTATTGTAGCCTTTCATGTCGTCTGCAAAATGTTTCTATAAAATAGTTATTTTTGTGGCATATCTCGATACTAGAAATTGGTTAATCGAAGCTCGCAGTGGCGTCTGTCTGCACTGCGAGCTGTAAATCTTGAATTAATACAAGATATTACTGGTACAGCAATAAATTGGGTCTCGTTTTGTAGGTAAATGTGTCAATAATAATTCGCTTATGAGCTATTTTATCACAGCTTCAGCTGTTTTCCGATAAATTGTAAGTAAATGCAAAAACTTGCAAAAAAACTTGCAGTTTAGGCAGACATATTGCATAACATATAAGTCCTATCAATAAAATCCAGTAGCAAATGATGTAGAGAATTTAATGGTCATTATTTTAGTCATTGGCAGTTTTCTTTTATCTCTAATAGTTTTGTAGTAAACAAAAAAACTCGGTTAGGGACACGTTTTGCCGGGAGGAGGGGGGAGGGTGAGAAACCGGGGGAGGGACTAGCACCAAACAGAATCGTGTTCAGCGGGGTTGAATTAGTCTAAAAACCCGGTGCCAAAACCTTTTACAAAATACCGTTAGATGTTGAAAGCAGAAGGAATTTGAGATATTTCCACCAGTCTGTATTCTAAATCATTAAAATGATATTTGTGACGGCAAAATTCATTACAGGAGGTGATGCTGGCACAGAAACCCAGCATCAACAAAAAATCCGAAATATTTAAAAATAAAATTACACGATAAACAAACTGCATCGAAAACGAACATATCTACCTGGCTGAGAACGACTCAACAAATATTTTTTTTCATCGGTAGAAGTATTATTTTAAAATAAGATAATTTCGCCAGCTAACAGGAAGTCAGTTGTAAAAGGACTAGAAAAATATATTTCAAGCAGACGGAATCCTTTGTCTAGAAATGAGAGAAAACTACATCCAACTTGCAAAATTACCATTTCGTAACGCCAGAAAAGGGAAAAAATTATTTTTAAAAAATATATTCATAAATAGCAGCTTACAAACTCACAGAAAATACTAATCCCAAGAACGGTCCAGACGGTTAAGCCGATATGGCGCCACATGCTCGAGCAGCAAATAATTATTTATATCAAAATTCCCCGTTGAAATTAAAAATATAGGAATGTATGGCCATGATCTGTTAATTTAGTTATGGAGGCACTCGCCATCCAAAAACTACAGTTTAAGACTAGAATTATAAGTTTGTAAGAAATATAATTAAGATTAATCTATTTCCGAAGCTTTCTGATCATATATGAGCTAGGTCTGCTGAAAAACAACGGTAGATCTAACATAGGCATATAATTAGGCTTATTATGTAATTAATTATACAATATAGGTTTAAAGAACACACATAGAAAGTTAGTTTTTTCATTTGTTTAGTATAATAGATTTTACGTTTTTATTTTTAAAACAGTGATTTTTTTACATGCTGCGACATCTAGCAGCGAATATCATAAACAGCTAAGTCCCACCTCTCGCGAGATTAGGAGGGGATAACGAAAGCAACCCCTCTGAAAGTACTTAATGACTATTAATGGGAGGGGGCAGCTAGTATTCATTTCTGATCCGGTGAGGGCGGTATTCGCGTGCGGTTTCAAATTCTACTCTGATAAATGCTGATAGAAGAGGTCACTTACCATAAAACGGACTGAGCATTTAGCAAAGTCTATAATTACGTTTCTCCGCATAGAAATTCAACCGTAAAGTATTTTAATAAATCTTTGAGTGGAGTCATTCGTACGTGAAATAAAAGACATTCGTGCCTAAATATAGTGACGTATTTTTTAATAAAACAATAAATATACAGTATAAATTAGTATATAGTTTAAATAATCTTTAATGAATAAAAATAAAGTTTTTGACATTCCTAAAAAAAAGTATTTTATTGACACAATAATGTTTTGAATTCATTGTTTACATTAATTGACAGAGTGTGGTAAGTACGAAGAGTTAGCAGCGGATGACCCCGGAACGACGTAAAGGTCTGCGAAAACATCTTCAAAGCCCCGACTGGTGATAAACCGAACGATGGCATTCAAGCGGAAGCAGTATTACAATACTCGACCAATGGTAAGTCAACTGTTTGTTCTACTCGTCTCGACTAAAGTTCTGGAAAAGGTGCCCTGGAGCTGCACACTCTACAACGGTAACTGTTGGATTTACGACCCGAAGCGACTGAAAGCGTTCGCGGTAATATCGAAGAAGGCTGAAGGCCCGTGGACGCCTTTGCATCATAGTCATGGCTGTCGCAAACAGCCGTTTTATTAACTAAAACAGTCATGTGCGCCCTACTATCGGCAGTTATAAAATTAACAAAGACCGGCTGCAGATAGTTTAAATAAAAAACCGTATCTTAAAAAAATCGGTTTCAGCAGTTCTCAAGAATGGGCGATAGACTTCCATGTGGACGTTTAAATAGTCCTGCCCGAAGATTGGCCACCATAATATTGTTGAATGATAACTTAGTACAATAAAATATTTTTTAATTTTCTACAGAGCTCCAAATTGACGGCTAGTCTGGTGCCTAATGGGGACGTGCAGATTAGGCCCTAATGACCGCAAATATTACCTTGGTCGGCCCGACTCACGGCTCAACTCACTTCCGGCGGCCTCCTCGAAGAGTGACAACCTGGTGAAGCCGAGTGCTGATCTGGGGAGAGGACCTAGGGCGGCCTTGGGCAATTGGTGCACTGGTCGGTTTACCGTCCTCTGCTCAATTGGGGGTAGTTGAAAAGAGCGAGTAACCTAGCGGGGTAGTTGTTTACCTCATGTCTTCTATCCTTAGAAATGATCCGTTAGCCACCCAATCTCTGGCGAAAGCCGACTAAAAGACGCCTCGGATCCGCAAAATATTCGAGTGACGAATTGCCGCTCACATTATGTAGATGTCGCGCAAGTGACTTCGATCCCGGGACCAAACGGGTGGATGGAGAAATCTGTCTAAATTTAATAGTTAGGGAGTGAGGCAAGTCCGCTGGTTCTAGCTTTGCTGCTCAGTGCCTCGCTAATAAGGCGTCGGTCTCTAACTGGTCGTGGCGGAGTTGGATATATTGATTGTATGGTCCAAATTTCTTGCACTTATCACGGGGCGACATAACGATAAAGTTCATTGAAAAGTGTCGAGTTGGCGGGTTCGCCCGTAGCATGGTCTCAAATCCAATGTTAGACAGTTAGTCTCACCCGAGGCTTTTCCAGGATCCGCACTTCGATTCCAGCTGCCAACGACTGCAGTTTACAGACAGCAGTGAGTAGTCACAATTGCCTTTCCTGGTTAAGTTCCTCTTCGTGGAAGCTACCAGATTGGAGCTGAACCATGAGTTGAGCTTACCAAGTGAGGGTCAAACCTACGGGCGAACCCGCCACTTCAGGATGTTTCAACGAACTATATCGCTATATCACCCTGAGATACACGCAAACACTTGTAGATGAAGACGATCCACGTACCTAATATCACCGATAGCCCATGAGAGTTCGACTTCTTACCGCGAGTCACTGGGAATTTTCAAGCTCAGGGGGCCCTCGCGCCCTTACTTCCAGATTTGCTAAGATTTCTCCAACTAAACGTTGCGGTTTCGAATTCGCTTGCGCAGCTTCTACCTCAGATAGCGTCAATTCGTACCGAATTTGTCACGGATCCGAGGCGTACTTTACTCGACAAATTTCATCCGAGATTGGGTGGCGATCAGTTTGTTTCTAAGGATAGATACTTTAAGGTACATATCTACCCCCGCTCTATAGGCTGGCTATTCATCAACTGAGCAAGGCCAGTAAACCGACCAATATATAAACCGCCCAGGGCCACCCGAGGTGTTCCCTCAGATCCGCCGCACAGCGGGTTCACCGGTTTAGTCCCTCTTCGAAAGCTACCGGATAGGTGTTGAGCCATGAGTCAGGCCGACCAATAATAACGAGCTGGTCATTTGGCCCAAGCTACACGACCTCATTAGGCTCGGACCGTTACAGAATGAAATATTTTTTAGAGATCGTTTCCTATGAGAGAGGGGTAGATGTTGGCCTGATGTCGCCTATCCATAGAAACGACCCGCTGGCCTTCCCGAAAACGGAAAAAGGACGCCATGGTACCATGATGAATTTCCGTTGATATCAGATACAGTCAATGAACGTGCGCACTAGTGCCGCAAGATTGACTTTGAACTGCAACAAGACCAGAGAACGGAGAAATACATCCAAATATGGTGGAGGACGAGGGAGGTCACTGGTTTGCCATTGCACTCGCTATTGAGGAAGGCTTCTGATGAACGAAAGCGGATCAGTAGATCGCTTCCATCTCAAGTATTTGTGACTCATTTAGGGCAAGATGGCAACAACCGTTATAATATTCTGGGATGTCGGGCACGCTCACATTAATTTCCAATTTACAACTGCATTATTTATTGCAAAAAGGTCAATTTGATTTACGATTACGGTAGGTAAACGTTAACATTTTTGTGCAACTCACGGTACAAACGTAGGCAACATTTTCAAAATCAATAATATGTTGCTACTTCATATCTGTCAATATGATTCCATTTTGATCTGGGGTAAATAAAACAACAGTAAAAGATTTTAGTTGTAGTGTTATCTAAGAATATTTTTCAGTACTTACACAGGTTTGTGTCTCCTGTAATTGAAAAAGCTGCAATCGTTCCCTTTCTGCAGTTAGCGATTCGAAATAACTATTCAATAACGAGAGGAAGTTGTAGTTTCATTTCACAAAATCGCAGCAGGTGCCCACCGCATGTGGCAAATTAAACCGCAGCATTTTGCAAAATTACTTATATTTAGTAACGAGCTGCTATCATTTCATTTGATGTGTATGCCAAGGCTCAATACAGTCGCATGCAACCTTAGGGCAAAGAGCTACATTCTGCCCTGTGCTATATTGGCACGTGGTATTCGCTAAACGTTAAACATAGCATATGTCGCTATCGCTATATACAAAATGGTGTGATGTAACTTAAAATCGTTATAATTTCGCCGGGATTTTAGACAAAGAGAGAAAGAGTTGGCGCTCTAGGCTGCGTTAAGTATCTGCGTTCAGTGGACGGATCGTTACTTAATAAAATTACCTGATTGGTCGAGGCGCTCGCTTCCCTTAGTGGAAATCATCAGTCTTTGAAAGCATATTGCACTGAACACACGCATGAACACAAGAGCTGTCATTGCATCGATGTCATTCAAAATTGACGTTCTCTTCCAAATACTCGTGGTTGATATGCTTGATATACTCATTTTTATGAAATACATCACTCAAATGTCATTCTGGATTGAGGTGTTTATACTTAGGCCTATATTGTATTTACAATAGGTGTTATGTGGTAATGGTAGCAAAATAGGATAAAATTGTAGAATATTATTAATATTTTGAGGTTTTGTTAAAAAAAAATTCAAGAATTCGTTGAGAGAACGTTGTTTACGTATATGTAGAAATAAAAAAAAATAAAGATACTCACATAGCAACGAAGGATTTCCCGGATTGGATTGGGAAATGGGAAATTATTTTAACTGATACCATTATATCAGTAGTTTATGTCCAGACGATACTTGAACTGGTTGACATTTTCTGTTTTTACAATGCTGATTGGTGTTGACGGTGGTAGCGTTACGAATGCGATAGTTCATAGTATATTTCAAATTAATTATACATATTATTTCTTTTACATAATAATAAAAAGGCACACAATCTGCCCTATGACGTATCGGCACCGTGTTATTCGCTAAATGTTAAACATAGCCTACGTCGCTATCGCTATGACCAAAATGATATGATGTCACTCAAATTCTTCACCGTTCAGCCGGTATTTTAGACAAAGCGAGAATGAAACGACACTACTCGCTCGTCATAGGAAAGATCTGTTTCAAGCTGTCAAACTTAAGGATATGGCATTGCTCACAGCTGATAAGAAAAATCAAGAACATTAATTGGATTATATTTAAATGTATTTGATTAAATCAATCACCTAAATGTTCCTCAACCACGAATATTTTGAGAAAAAATCGAGTTTTATCAACTGACAGCGATTGGATGATAGTTCACGTGTTCATACCTGCGTGCAGTGCAATACGCTTTTAAACACTAATTATTTCCACTACGAGAAGCGGCTGCCTAGACCAGGCATGTAGGTTTATTGGAGCGAAGCTTTTTTACCGGGGTTACGCGCGGCGAGAGTGAACTGGCAAAATATGTAATGGGACACTTTTGTTG
>JAOPUG010000333.1:1915276-1926150 GCA_027564375.1 Micropterix facetella | reverse complement strand
TTAAGGATTGGAATAAAGAAATGGGAAATTTACTAAGCTTTAATTTAATTCTATGAGTATTGTCGCTAAGGTGCACCATTTTCGAGTTACGAGCGAAAAACTGAAAAAGGGGACCTATAAACCCCCTCCCATCCCCTCCCACCTTCAGCGGCGCCTGTAATCGAGGGGACTATTTGAGGTTGTTCAGTGGACCTACCCCTACACAATCCTGAAACTTTTGAAACTATATAGATTTGTATCGTTGATTGCCCTTTTTTAGTTCAGTTTGCTTTGGCTATATTGCACAATCTTTCTGGTGATTTTAGCGAGCATGTTTGAATGATATATCTGACTAAATCAATGTCTGATTCCAATTCTAACATTGGAATCAGGGTGAATGCCGAAACATATCACTCGATGAGACTTCTTGTTCACATAAATACGAGTATATACTTCCACGGGTCAAATTTCTTTGACTTCCACGACGGAAGAATCGCAAAAATCTTTTCTTTCCATAACAATAATATGTTCTCGTGCTTGCGTGTGAATGTGGTGTGCTGGCCGCGCGGAATTACTCGTCAGATTTTCCCCTAGCTGATTACAAGCGTCTGGAAAAGGGGCCTTTTCATATCTCCCATCGCGCTCGCACGTACAGGCAATCCCTCACGGAAATCCGGAACGACAAGGACACAATCGCAGAATCGCGCGAGGGAAGAAAATTATATATTTTTCTGAATGCTCTCTCCTGCAATGGTATGGAGCCATGTCAGCCAACGTTATAATATCAGTAATCAATTCAGAGGGGTAGCGTAATAATTATTATCGAAATTTTCTTCCGTGTTTGGATTTGCTCCTTCTTTTGTTTGACATTGTAATAGTCGGTAAATGAAACCATGAATTCGACACTGCACGCATGAGCTGATAAATAGGAAATGCTCAAGAAATCGCCATAGCCTAAAAAACAACTACAAGAAATGACCCACGGGTCGAATAAGTACTGCACCGAAAAATCCACTTAAAATGACCAAATATGCTCATATGCTTCACAATGCGATATCCGTAATAAAACTCCTGCACCTATCGTCGCGCCGCATTTTATAAGCCGACCGTGATATAAACATGCAGGGGGAAACCCAAGGGGTTATCAAACTTCGGCCAATAACTAAAACTCGTCATTGTTATGCGCTCATCGATACCAAGAGTTCATACATCGAGAAGCGTGTCGCAGAGCTGGCCGTATTCATTGTTATATATCCATCTCTGCTGAAATGTGTGTGTATGTGTGTGTGTATATATGTAGGTGTGTGTGTACCTCAATGAATTGTATTTTATTTATTCGAATAAAATATGAACCGTACGTCGTATAGACCAATCGATAGATATGGCCAGGGCTCTGCCAGTCGGCTATAACTATCGGCCGGTAAAAGTTTTTTTTAAATCGAAAGTAGTTTACTCGAGTTATTGTGCATAGTAACATTTTTCGCGCAGGATTTCAAGACTTGGCAACTTGGGTGGCCGAAGTAATATATAGTGGTGTTGGTAAAATGTGCCGTACAGGAAATATATTATCCTATAGAATTATTGATTTTTTTAACATAAATTGGTTACGACATTATTAATTAAATTGAAAGTAAACTTGATTGGCCTGCGTCAAATTACATAATAACGTTATCCACATTGTAACCCCAATTTTAAGAAGAATAACCCTTTTTATATGGAAGTTCACATAGCATGACATTTTTTTTGCAAACTGACTGGTTGACTCCATCTTCTGTCCTTTCTTTTCTTTTAGACGACAGTGTGAAGAGTTTTGTTTTTGGAGCTATAGGTAGCGTACATAATCGCCATTACATTTTGTAACGAATGTAAGATTATTTTTCTCATTGTTTTTATTAGTTGTCAACCTTGATAAACATCGCGCGCGCGACTAGTTATATGGCCGCCGCGAAATATAATCAGTATTTGTGATAATATTAGCTCATCCCTTTGTTGTCATATTTTGAGGTTAAGAAGGCATGGTTTTATTCCACTGTGTAACGCGCCTCGTCGTTCAATTTATTTAAAAATTACCCTGATACATTCTGAAGCCGGCTTTTGTCAACTTGAACTATGTTTTCTAATGTTACTTTTGATTTATTGCACGATTGCGTTACTCCATATCAACAGCATATGTTGTATATAACTACACATTCCGCAAAAATAGTCATCCACTATGCAGGAACACATTTTCATATAGCAATCGGCATTAACAGATCCAAAATTATTATGTACGAAATTTATTTTATATTTTTAGAGAAATTCTGTCTATCCTGGAAAGATTCTCGCAGCGTTTCAAGATGTATTTTAGCTTTATGGAACGACGAAAAACTGACTTCTACGCTCAGTTTAAATCACAATATGATTTCCGTACTATATCTGAGTCATAGTCATATATACCTATTAATAATTAAGTGATTGTTTAATGCGGACGAATTCCCCAGTTCACGAGGTCTTTGCTATATCCATCCCTAAGTGAATAATCATAATCAATTTTGACCACATCGACCAGCTGTTGTGGCACTTTGCTCATCCAATATGGTCTACCACCCGATTAGCAATATTGGAGCGGCGCCAACTGACCTACCTATGTAGGTATATTGTCGATACTCAGTATTATCAAATTTATACAATACTACGTATATTATCATACATACGTATATTATCATACATGGTATTCATACATACGTATATTATCAACATTGCTGACGCGTGGAAAAGATAGGACGCTATCATTAAACTTTAATAATATTTTAAATACATTAAATGACTATTTTTTAAATACAATATTTTAAATACATTTTAAATACATTATATAAAATAATATTTTAAATACATTAAATGAACACAAACGTTTTTATTTTATATCTGTGAACATGTTTGCGAAAATGTTCGAATTCCTAAATAAACCTATTGAGTAATAATATGACATTCAATGGTCGGGGACTAAGATGATACATATGAACATCATATATGTCAAATTCTTCATAATGTTACTCTGTAGAACCCAAAACATTTTTTAAAAAAATCGATGTAACTGTGTCGGAATGTACAGTCGAGGAATTGACGTGAATACGTTCCAAATCGAATAATTTAATTCGTTAAAAAAATGAAGTGTAACTCGTTAACCGAACCGCAGACGTTTGCATTCTGACGTGCCTTGTACTTCCTGAGCACCTCAGCTACTATTGATGGTGTACTCCTGAAAACCTGTTGAGCTTCTTTTTCTAATGATATGTACTTCTATACTTCAGGTTGGCTTTTGCTCGTATTTTAGACGAAAGTCTCAAATTTATTTTTATTTAATGCACTATAAAAACCTATTTGCTCTCCAAAATTAATCAATCGCTTCCGCCCGTTGCCACCCAATGTTTGTAAAACGAAACCATGCGCCGTGTAGAATAATACTAAAACCATCCCCAGTAGGACTTTTAGTTTGTGCGTTATTTGATGATTAATTTTTTACGTTATTATTAGATTGTTACAAGATATTTGAAGTGTCACTAAATTATCTCAATAAATTTAATGAATTCTGTGACCTCGTGATAACCAATATTTTTGCAGCACAGAAGAGAATAATTGTATCTGCTTCTGAAACGTAAGTAGGTTAATATGAAATTCTAATGAAGAATAAGCGATTGGTATTCCGTGTGAATTGAATGGATGATAAGAAACCGGAATCGGAGCGGAAACCGAAACGGCATGCAAGTCCTGCGGGAGGTATTAATCATGAAAAGTGTCGCTCAAAAGTAAAATAAAACCTCTCCGTTGCGAGGAACCGGAAACGACAACGAGTTTGCCGGGGCTGGGCGGGGGCGTAGATTGTGTAACAGTCGACGAGTATATTTAGAAATGATGCCGCGTATTCATAACTGCGAGCCTGACAAATAGTTCCTAGAATCGCCCTAGTCTGACAAACAACTTCAAGAACAAACCCACGAATCGAATAAGGACTGTAACGAGAAATCCAACCAACCAACATGACAAAATATGATCACATACTTCAGGACGCGACGTACGTCATTCAACTCCTCCATCTAGGCATCATGCCGCCCAATATAAGCCCACTGGGATGCCCCTGCAATCAGATTTATTATGTGTCTCCTGCTACGGGCGAACCCGTCTACCCCGGAGCGTTTCAACGATATTGATCGTTTTATCACCCCGAGGCGAAACGCAGAGACTTGGGACGTAGACAAATCTACATACCAAGCTCCACCACTACCCGTAAGAATCCAATTCCTTACCGCGAGACACTGGCAATGTTCATACCCAGTGGGGCTCCTCGCGTCCTTACTTCCAGATGTGGATCAGATTACTCCGATCCCCCGTCTGGTTACAGGTCCGAGGTCGCTTGCGCGGTCCTCTACCTCTAAAGCGGCATTCATAACTGGAATATGGCGGATACGGGGCGGCCTTTACTCGGCAACTCTCACCCAAGATCGGGTGGCCCACACTATCATATCTAAGGATAAGCATTAGAGGTACCTACAAACACAACGGTCATTATGGCCCAGACTACACGTAGCCATTATGAGCCCATGAGTTATAGGCAATATCATCAGAGTTACAAGTAACATTTATTTGTTTATTTAGGACCAGTATTAAAGATTTATTATTTTTTACCGCCATTTTGAAACAAAATGGCGGATACTCTCATCATCTTTTCAACTCTCGGCATTAGGATGAACTATTATAAGTGAGTTGGTCTTAATTGGTTATGTAGTTTCTGAGATACGGATACAGATACACACACACACACATACACAAAACATTTTCCATAAATTACTTTTTTGGATTCCCGATCTCAAAACGTGGAAATCTGGTGAAAACTCGAATTTCGCTCGAAAAACTTTCCCTATTTACATGCTTTGTATAACACTATGTATTATTTTGGGACAGTAAAACACCTTTATGTATCGTGACAATGTTCCATCCATTGCCGGAATGTCGCACAAAGTTGTCTGAAGTTCGATAATAGGAAGG
The DNA here is from genome assembly GCA_027564375.1 of Micropterix facetella. Classification (NCBI taxonomy): domain Eukaryota; kingdom Metazoa; phylum Arthropoda; class Insecta; order Lepidoptera; family Micropterigidae; genus Micropterix; species Micropterix facetella. The sequence continues at coordinate 1,921,149 of JAOPUG010000333.1, read as the reverse complement.
TATAGGCTCGTACCACCGTCCTGTTCCAAAGTTTTCAAGTAATATCAAGTAGCGACGAGGTTATTACGAACGAGTCTATTTCTCTGTTCTAAGGAACCTACCAATCAGCGTTTTACAATATTTTATAGTTTCGAAAGTGTTGAGTAGGGGAGGGTTATGCTCCCCTGAATTTCAATACTCGACGGCCATCGGACTGACTGAACCAAAGAAATAAATAAAACCTGACTGAACTGAAGTCATATTCATGTAATTTGCCGGGTATACAACTTCAAAGTTTTTATTGAACTATATAACTATCTATAAATCTCATATTGATCCCAATTAAATAATGTTGTTAGAAGACCAGAAGAAAGTTAGGTATTCTTGATTATCGGGTTGATCATCTGAAATCACCTAGCGCCTAATTGTAGTTTCAACATTCTTGGTACCTCTCTAGAAAATATCATTAAGTCGCTACTTATCAATTATCCTTGTGTTTCGCAACACAGTTACGAAAACAAGACGATGCAAGGAGAGCTCAAAGATCGTCTACTAGAAGCAGAAGGACCTAAATGCCAAGCCAGGGGGCAAATGTCCCCCTTTCCCTCAACTGCTGCGCTCATGATTGTATGTAAAATCAAGAAGTACCCCTTACAACTTTACGCTACACCGCTTACGCTACGCCATGTGGTGCCGATGACAAAAACCGCCAGCCCCCCTCCAATTCTTCCCGTACGTGTCGTAACAGCCGGCTAAGGATTCAAAAACTAGATGATGGGCAGCAGCCTCCCCCTGTGTATTGTGTCAACATACTGCGATTGCCAACATGCCTGCCAGGCGTGGCGATTACGGCAATTTACCCCCATAAATAGTACAAACATACAACGGCCCTACTCCAGCGGCCCTGATATTCCTGGCTACAGCAGCAGCCATGGTAATGGCGGGACAGGGGATGCGAAAAATCTCCGGCAGAGATCAGGCTACCACCAACAACGACCATTGGCTCTGGCAACAACAACGCGCGCACACTGTGGTCTGACGAGAAGATCATCGAACTCGAGAAATAAATAATCAAACTATGCTGGGATATTATAGGAGTATCTGAAATCCAAAGAGAGGGAGAGGACTCGATAATTTTTAAAACGGGTAACTAGTTTTATATTCGAGAGGGCGACCATTTGTCCCAAAGCGGCGTGGGATTTATTGACAAGTTCCTCGCTAACAAAGTGATGAAGGTCGAGAGTATCTCGAAAAGAGTAGAGTCCCCTATACTCATAATCACCAAACGGCACTCGCTGAAGTTCACACAGGTATACGATCCGACCTCGAGATACCCCCACGACGTGGTGGAGGCTATGTATGAGGATATCACTAGAGCCTTACATACCACCAAGACCCACTTACCCATTGCCATGGGGGACTTTAAGACGAAATTAGACAAACGAGGCGGTAATGTGCTGAGAATGGGAAAATTTGGTGTTGGACATCGGAATCCCCGGGGACAACTGCTGACCAGCTTCATGGAAAAGGAGGGCCTATATATGAGGAACTCCTTCTGCAGGAAGCGGAAGCATCGCAGGTATACATGGATTAGTCCCGATGGTGCCACTAAAAATGATATAGACTTCATAATGTCGACAACGAGGCTAATATTCCATGATGTGTCAGTAACCAACACAGTCAAAACCGGATGCGATCACCGGATGGTAAGAGGCATACTGAATTTAAATATAAAGCTGGAAAGATTGCGACTGGTGAAATCTACACTTCGTTCAGCACCTATCCATATCCAAAGCCCTGAGAGTTTCCAGCTCGAACTGAAAAATCGCTTCGAAGGCCTGGGCGATTGCGTAGATGTGAACGAATACAACAAATAATATGTTCGTGGAAACTGTCCAAAAAGTTGGATTTAAGTTCTATAAGACCCACCGTACAAAAAGAACCAAAAAGATCTCGGACTCTGTCCTAAAATTAATGGAGGAAATACAAGAGATGGCTCTGCGGCATCCGGAGAATATTTCCAAATACCGGCGGCTCAATATACCGATCTCCAAATGTCTGACTCGCGACCTACGCCAATTTAATACTGATCATATTAAAGAAACCATTAGGTGGAATAAAGGCTCCAAAGTGTTCACAAGAGAAGTGTCTAGTGGGCAAAGCCGGCTGATGGAGCTAAAGACCGACGGCGGCAGAGTTGTATTGTCCAACCCGAGCTCTGGGAGAGTTTGAGAAATTCTACGGACAATTATACACGACCACCTTTTACCGGTCCGGCAAAAGACCAAAGAGGTAGACTGGCCCGACACTATACCGAAAATATCCAGACATCAGCCTATACGAGAATAGTATGGCCCCCAAACAGCTTAGAAATAACAAAATGACGCTGAGCTTCTGATAGCAGGTGGAAGACCAGTATTAAAGGCAAAAGCTATTTAACTCTCGTGAGGAAAACTCCACAGGCGTAGCACAGGGGTGCGATGGTACTATTCTTCAAAAAGAGTAGTAAAACCCAGCCGAAGAACTACTGACTCCTCCCACTTCTGAGCCACGTCTACAAGTTTTCTTCGAGAGTCATTACGAATTGTCTCGCACGCTAGTTCGACGACTTCCAGCCCCCGAGCAAGCCGGATTCCGAAAAGGCTTCAGTACCATAGGCCACTTAATACACTGTGAGAGGTCATAGAGAAGACCGAAGAGTATAACCAGGCACTATGTTTAGCGTTTGTGAACTATGAGAAAGGCTTCGATTCGATCGAAACGTGGGGAGGGCAACAGTCATTGCTACGGTGCTAAGTGGACTCTCAGTACATCGAAGTAATCAAGTGTATGCGCGAGAACGTCATCATATCAGTCCGTCTTCACTACCAGAACTCGAAACCTATCAAACTGTATCAAGACGAAAGTATTCTATCAGTGTATGTTATCAGCGATAATATTAGGCACCAAAACATGGTCGCCCACTATGGGCCTCACAAGAAGGCTCAAGGGCAATGTAGAGAGCTATGACCGAAATTTCCCTACAATATCAAATCGGAAATGAGGAGATCCGCAGGAAAACCAAGGTCACCGACATAGTCCAAAGAATTTCAAAGCTCAAGTGGCAGTAGGCGGGACACATCACTTGTAAGACTGACGATCGCCGAGGTAGAAAAGCTCTTGAGTGGCAATGGTGTACTACAAGACGCATCGTGGGCAGGACTCCCACAAGGTCGACTGACGATCTGATAAAGGTCGTGGGAACAAGCTGGATGAGGATAGGGCGGGACCGATCGTCATTGAAATCCTCTGGGGAGGCTCTTGTCCAGGAGTGGACGTCTTTCGGCTGATATGATGATGATGATGATCCCTTGCAACAACAATCCGGTTTATATTGACACCCAAAGTGGGGTCTGAACTACTACCATCTACAGTAAAACCGCCGTTGCAGTACGTTATTGGCTCAGGCTCTCAAAAAGGTGATAAATCCGCGCTCCCGAAATAAGCCTGCATTTTAATGAAAAATCCTCAGCTCGAAGCGAACCCGGGCCTCTTATCTCTGCCGCCTGACACGTCCTTTGAGGACACAATAATTCTCATGCAAATTTAAAAATATGACCTATCTACCAACGACTACCGCCACGAAAGAACAGGCATTTTAAACCCCACTGAGATGGGTTTTCCATCAGAAATGTAACGTTGTTATTATAAACCAACAAATTTACTCATTTGTAATTGGGCCGCTCAGCGAGTTTTGACAAATCAACATGAGGTACCTAATAAATATACCCCTTATTTTAATGGAAATGTGATGAATTTATGATGAAAAAATCCAGTTCGTATGAAATCCAAGTCTATTCAATTTAACATTATAAAATATATAAAAACAGATTTTACCGCGGAGATTAATTATGTATCAAATCTGAAAAGTTTGCCTGTGAAAGTATCAATCTATTCTTTCTGTTTCATGTCACATAGATTCAACAGAACTGTTCGACTGATCAAAGGATCTTGAATATAATAGTACCAAAAAAGGGACATCTGGATTTTTTTGGCGGTTATTTCTAGTGGAGAAACTCATAGAATTCTTCAGAAAAATGTACTATTATTGTCTATGGATAGTTGCATTCTGCAGTTGTAGCAGTTATGATCTGTAGCGCGCCGGGGGGAACTGCCTCAGGCGGCCGATGAGCAGCTGTTCATCTGTGCAACCGGCGAATTACGAATCTAGAAATGTATGTTTCTAAGATAGCTGGGGTAAACGTTGGCATGTTGTCACCTATCCTTAGAATCGACTTGTTGGACATTATAAACAAAATAAAAACGGGTTTACCGCATGCAGTATTTATCACATAATGTTGGCCACCTGATCCCGAGTGAGATGCGGGCAAAGTGCGTCACGGGCGACGACAAATTTACTGCTAACAGCAGATAGAGGTCTGAACTGTGTGTATTAGTGCCGAGGGAGCAATTTCGGATTTGTAACCAGAATAGAGGGCGGCTAAATCTGTCCAAATCTGGTAGACAGAGGGCGAGTGGCCCCACTGGGTTGCGAGTGCCCTCGGCCGTTTGAAAAAGGTGTATGTAGGGCCTGTGGCGGAACTAGATCAGTAGATCGTTTTCAAAGTATTTGCGACTCATTTCAGAGTAACAAGACAACAGTCGTTTTAACATCCTGAGATGGCCGACTCTCCCGCAGCAACGGACAAACTAAAGTGACGTGTATAATGTGCATACAATGCAATTACGTTTAAATATATATTTTTTATTTATTTTATTTTATAAAATTTTCCTTTAAAACTAACAAATATTGACAAAAAATATGTATAATAATATTTTTATCTCATTTTTTGCGAAGCAGATTACATGAGATTTTTCTGGATTTTTCACCCCATCTAATTTATTTTAATCTGTTCTAGGGTGATATAGTCGCTTCTCTTAGCATAAACATAGTTAACTTAGTGATATCAAAACCAACTTTTAGTATATTATTAAACATAGTATTCTTACTCCAAGTTACGGGTTACGAAAATATTTAAAATTTTGTGAAAATTATGTTGAAATACTCCGTATTTTGATTATAGTCTCTAAATTATTAATTTTTGACAAAAACTGTGTATAACAGAAATAACGAAGAATTTATCAGCTTTCTATAAAATGACAGTAAATTAATCGGATAGAAAATGCATATGTTATACCCCTGTTCGTAAGGCACTCCCTCTAGCCCACGCAGGCGTCGCGCACGGTGGCAAGTGAAATATAAATAGGTGAAATACAAAATCACTATCAGTTTGAAAATATTAAGTGTGTGTGTCATACAATAAAAGTATGGCAAATTAGCAATATGGATAGCCTTTTTATTGCGTACATTCAGATCAGATTAACATATTTTCTCTGGAATATGTTCTTTCGTATGCACAAAGGAAGGTGCATTTCAGTTCGTTCTTCCTGCACTTACATCTCATGCTCCGTTCCTTGCATTTACAAGATAAAATTTCCTTGCAACTGATGCTGGTGTCAAGAATCATTTTCCACACAGCAATCCGTTGCTTTTACCCCAATCTCAGTTGCACGGGTCCATTTTTCCGGGTTGGAGTTTAGACAATTTGTCCATATATTAACCTGTCAAATTGCTCGCTTCAGGTGTTGCAGTATTGTATCTTGCGTCGACGGTATATGCTCTATGGACCTGTTCATTTTAGTGAATAGGACTCCTGTGTTCACGCTGGTAGTGTCACTTGAAGGGTGGTACGTGTGAACTACACACTTTTTGATCAATCTAAATTCTTCACTATTTTGTGATGGTACTTCTCCATAAGAGCCAGTTTCGAAAGCGGAATCTCGAAGATATTCATGTTTTCCACGCACTTTTCTTTCCAATTCCACAAAACGCCGACACCGTGTCACACTCGGTG
>JAOPUG010000333.1:1863438-1876996 GCA_027564375.1 Micropterix facetella | reverse complement strand
AAATCACTTCACAGCTGACAAAATGGCCGCCAGTTAAAAAAATGTTGCCAACTTAAAGTTCTATACCTCTATAAAAACAGCCTTTATAATCAATCATACAGTTCCGATTTGCAGGGCCGCATTTAGTCCTGGCGCCGCCCTAGGCGGATCATTTTGCCGCCCCTTGTTTATTTGAACAAAATGTAGTGAGCTCTAAGGGCTTAAAAAATCGAGCGCCAAGATTTTCTATTTACAAGCTTTTATTTAACTTGACTTGTTAGTTGGTTTGTTAGTGTGTTAGTAATATGAGGGTGAAATCTTGCACCAGAAATTTGGCAACAGCTTTAGTTCTGGTGACAATACAATATATTATACCTACTCAATATGTCTATGCTCGCGGCTCCGCCCGCGTTAAAGAGAATTTTAATTCTCCCAAACCGATTGAGCTGAAATTGTGTACACACCTTTGGTTATGGTGACAATACATTATAGTATATTGAATATGTCTGTGCCCGCGGCTCCGCTCGCATTATTGAGAATTTAAACTAAAATGTACAAAATAAAATAATAAATAATAAACCTTTTTAAAAACAAGCTTTTAATTGTATTCGAATAACTTCTTCTGCTATTATTGTCATATACTCGTCACAGGTTTAAGAAGAGAGATACGTTGTTTTTTCCGCTACCAATATTTCCATAGTGGCAAATATGTTTAGCTAGAAAAGAACCGAATTCGGCCAACAATTCTAATATTATAATAAAATTGCCACTGTGATATCAACAAATGCAACATGCAGTGAATATTATTATGGAAACTTTTCGACAATGTCAAAAGGCCTTGCCTTACAGTGGTTGTCAAAAACTTTGCAAGCACATCTGTTTTCTTTTGTTTTGAATTACTTTTTGATCCTCGGTCGAAAAAACGGACTGCACCACCGTGAGATTTCTTGGTACCTACCTAGATACTTTTTGTGTGATTTGTCGGTCGCACCCGGGCGTAAATTACGGTCAAAATTTACAAGTATGATACTTTACCATATACCTATTTATATTTCTCTTGCGCAATGGCCGCCCCTTCGAATTTAACGCTCCGGGCCTAACTTCTTATTCCCAAAAATTAAGAACCAATACGATTTTCATCGCCAGAATATGAAAAAAATGTTTCCGAAGTCACCACGAAGGAGTGGATAAATATTATGAAAATTGGTTTATACATATGAAAAGTGTATTAATGGTCACGGAGAATATTTTGATAAGCAATAAATTGATTTTTGGCCATTCATTGTATTTTTTTCTTATTAATTTAAGAAACTTTCAGTGTGGCCTTCGTACTAACTCATGTTTAAGATGATGTTATACATAGGTAATTTTTCTTTAATAGCAGTATTGGCTAAAAATATAGGTCTCGAGACATTTCGGCCCTCCTGGTTGCAGTTGTATGTATGTATGCATGGAAGTAAATAATAAAACCATGAGTTTACTTCCGCAGTCATTACATCCAGTGGGTATTTATAATAAGTAGTATTAGCGTGACTGGCCAACGAACAGTAAAGAGTGAGCAACGTGTTTATTACACTCCTAAGATTTTACATCTTGCGTCCAATTTCGCAAATACCAACAAACCAGTTGTGCACGCTACGTTCTCGAACGTTCGCATTGCTAGGAAAAATACATTATGTGACGCAATACTACGAGATCTTTATAATAATAATACAGCGTTTCTAATTATTAACAACAATATTATTAAACCTTGAAACGAGTCAATAAACTTTTGTAGCGCGAATACAGCGTAGGCAGGTTGAAATGGAACCCCGTTTACTTAGCTTTGCCATGAGAAACTTCCCCAAAGGGACCCAACGAACAGAATTGGGCCTTTTATAAGGAGTGTTACCGCTCTCTAAACATTACATCGCATATTTTAAAATAAAAGGCATACATATAATTGTTTTATCTACAAATATTATGAAATATGAAATCGAAGACTATCGCGGCAGTTTGACAAAAATAAGATTGAACGAATTTACCGCGGGAAGTTTTTAGCACCCGACGTTTAGGCGTTGTTGCAACTGCCATTGTCCAGGGTAGACTCACTGACTTAAGTGCTGTCAAATCTAATCCGTTCTCCTGCGGGTACGGGACAAACTGGTGCTGTTTGAATCATAATGGTTCCGTGTAGTCTGGGCTATGATGGCCGTTATATGTCAACCTGGTCGGCCCAGCTCGTGGGGCAGCTCCTATCCGGGAGCCTCCTCGAAGAGGGACTAACCTAGTGAACCCGCTTTGTGGTGGATACGGGGACGGAAACTCGGGTTGATCTGGACAGCTGGCGCACGGGGCGGGCAAACCGGCCGTGTTGTCACTGACTAATACTCGGAGGGGTTTAGAAGCGCAATGGGACCTAAGGAAGCGGGGGTAGGTAGGTACCCAAGGCTATCTATCATTAGAAACGATTCGATGGCCACCCGATCTCGGGTGGCAAACCGAGCAAAGGACGCCACGGATCCGTGATAATTCAAGTTAGAAATTGCCGCTGCCTGAGGTAGAGGATCGCGCAAGCGACTTCGAACCTGCAACCAGACGGGGGATCGGAGAAATCTGATCGCATCTGGAAGTAAGGGCGCGGGTTGAAAGCCACACTGGGCTTGAAAATTCCCAGTACATCGCGGTAGGTGTTAGTCTCTTACGGGCTGAGGTGGAGCTTGGTACGTAAATTGTATACGTCCTTAAGTCTCTATGTTTCGCCTCGGGGTGATATAGCGATAAAGTTCACTGAAACGCTCCGGGTTTCCCCGTAGCAGGTGAAATACAATAAATATAGTTCATTAATATGTACATTCTTAATTAATTTATTTAATGTGCCTAATTTTTTAGTATTTTTTGACCATATCTTATCCTACCATTCTGAAATGAGTAGATACTGGAAAAGATAATGTCGTACCATTCTGAAATGGGTAGATAATGGAAGAGAAAAAAATATAGTTTCTCATTTTGTTACGACGTTATATGATCCGACGGTGTTCGTCTCTTTCTTACCTCTGTAGGGTAAGTAGTGCGCAACGAAGAGAGCAGTAACTATAAAAGCGTTGCCGACTTTGTAAAATTGCTTAAAATATGTATAGAAACACTAACTAATATAGCAATGTCGTATCAATACTGGCAATATCGTCAAGAACGTATCGTGTAATTCATCTATACGAGAAAAAAGAATAGAGCAAAGCCCTAAGGCGTGGTTAAGCTATGATTGCGCCCCTGTGTGTGCGTGTTCAGTAGGAACTTTAAGCATGAAACTTCTATTAAGAAACTTTGTATATCACATCGTAATTGTATGTGTTATAGCTTCATTTGAATATTATTCTGCGGTTGTATAGAATCGGTTAGGAATGGCATGATAGTAATCTGTCGGAATATTCAAGGGCCATTATTGTATTAAAGTTTTTTTTAGAATGATTACTTGTTGATTGGTTTATTATTTTTATTATTTAAGGTGCTTGATTATTTAAGGTGTTTTGATTATTTGATTATTGAGGATTATTATTTCCTTTATTTATTTTATTTTATTTTTGATTACTTTATTTTAAAGTTGACTCTGACTTATTCACTAAATGTTTTAACCAAAAGGTGCGTCCTGAAAACCAGGTTAGCAGATGTCCTTAGGACCCTTAATTTGCGGCGTTTGTTGCCTTTCTATTTTCAGTTTCAACTTGAAATTTTCCCTTGTTTTTCGAGGTTTTTCTTTTGTCTATTGGAATATTAATTGCTGCAAATTAATTATTATATTATTAGATTATCGGCATATCATACGGATGAACGATCTGGGATTAATAAAAATCGACTCTAAATCGCCCACGGAATATGTATTAAGATCATGTTGCCAGAAATATCTCGTTGAAATAATACAGCAGTCTAAAAAAAGGTAGGTGTATGCTTGTTTTTTTTTCACGCGCAATGAGGGGTTTTTAAATAAACAAAGTGGTACATAACAAATTATGTACGATGTACGATCTAGTTGGTAGATCTTATGATCGTACATCTTTTATTTGCCAAAATAATCATTCACATAGGCTTTTAAATTTTATTTATTTATTATTTAATTAGGAAAACACACTGTATGACATCGTATATGAAATTAAAAATAAAATTATACCTGTGGCATTGTTAACACAAGCCAATTGTCTCCTCGTGGGAGAAATTTGCGGATATTGCCGCTATCATCTAAACTATAATTTATATGAAAAAAATGTTATTTTATTTTTACTCGTTGCTCGTTAAGGACTGTATCACCTTAACAATTCAAAACGGATATGAAGCATGTCGGCACCATGCATACGGGTCGTTTAACGTTTCATACGTTCTGAAATGGCGACCCTTATAAAAGCAACGAAAGTGTGAATAAATTAAAGAAATATATTAAAAAGTAAGTAAAGAAAACACAATAAGTAGCGGGGGACTCATTTTAAACCATTCCGAGTCGCTTGTCGTTGAGCATTCTTCTTTAAGGCATATAGTTTCTGGGGTCCAGTTGCGAATGGAGAAACGGACAAACGGACGGACAAACAAAATCGACAAGTTTTTTGTAAACTAAAAGTTTAAAAGATGAAAATTTACATGATAATAATTTGAATTTTGAAAATGACACACGCCTATATGTCCGATTAATAAATTGTTTAATACGCAAGTTTAATAATGTAAAATTATAGACTAAATCTAGCTAAAATGTAATAAGTAGCATAACATATTATCAATATCGTACAAATTCGTGTATGGAATGGCTCACTTGTGTATTTACGCTTTAATCAAGTCATTGCTTGTACAAATTCCCCTTGAAGAATTCACATTAATATATTTTGAACGAACACGCTTCGCTTATTTGTCACCCCGATTGGAGGGACGTCCTTGTCAATTTTATTATTGACATTTTTAGACGCTGCTTCGCAAGTAATCCTATTACTTTTTAATCTTTTCTCCTTTGCCGAGGGCTTCGAGTCGACGAGCCATTTTATCGAATTTCCCTGGCCTAGAAGCAATCGGATGAAAAATTAATTTTAATTAATTAATGTATTATTTACTTGTCGTAAAGCAGTCTCCTCGGCACATCTTCCGCTTTTACGATAGTATCCTCCACTCTCAAAATCGTAGTTGATGTTATTATCTGTTTCTGTACAACTCCATTGCCGGTATCAAAAATAAACCTGAATATCTGGGAAACTAAAGCTGATAATTTTCTGTGGTTACCGTTGTTTGAGGATTGTTTGTACTGGTGCATATACATATGATGAAATATCATTGGCAGGCGGAAGGAGCTAGAAAATATCAGTCCTGGAAAATAAGGTAACTACTTTGCTGGATTTCATTTGTAATGGAGAGTAAGAAATAATCTTTTTTTCTCCCCTGATAAAACTTAAGCAATGCTCTTCAGCGGACGATTTTCTGGAAACCATTTAGTCAAGATTGGAGAAACGTTGGTATCTTTCAGTATCAAGCATTCTCGAGCTGTTGCAATCGAGGCTGAAAATTTGTTTATGTCGTTACAGCAAGTGAGCAAAACCACATGGAGAATAACGTATCCTGCAATTACACGCCTCGGTTGTGAGGCAAGCTCTCCTTAGCGGCCAGAGATTCTCTCTGATTGCAAGGCTTGGTGCATATATTAAACAACATCAGTTTTTGCACTACCGATGATAGCTGGAGTACTTCCAGCCTACTTGAGAGTCCTTCGTCAGGTAATAGAAATACAGTATAAGATCTATGCTGTATGAGGTCGGAATCAAACCACTTTGGAAGTACGGAATCAACTTCTCGGTGTTCTACTCCTACGTGAAAGCTGAATTAAAAAGACCCTAAAATGAAATCGAGTACAATATTATTTAGGGATTAGGGTCTCTTATTTTGAATTTTTTATTTTGTATTTGCTTAATATTTAATTTATTTAATATTTCACACAAATTTATAAAATAATGGATAATGCTTAAACTTTAACTTGCTAGAATGACGCCCATACTAAGGTAGACTTTCATGCATTGTTTTTAATCACTCCAAATCGTATCTTATTTTTTTTAAAACTTCTTTTAGTTGATAAATATAATGTAATATAAAACTATCGTATATTCAAAAATATGTTACATACTTAAAATATTTTTAAAGCATTATATATAAATATGTCATTTATATATCTATTCAACCCAGCGATCTGCCCAACTTGAAGGGCAGTGACCTGTATGAACTGGTAAGTAATACTGGGCTTCTAGCAAACCACTGACTCAACCACCTAGTGGGTAGTTACAAAAGATCCCATAGATCCAGGTGACAACAAGGGCTAAAGTCAATCCACCCGTTCATATTACTAATACTACTATATATCAATTCCGATTATTTAAATTCATGTTTGTATATGGCAAACGCTTGTATATGTGATATGGGACCACATATTTTATCATGTTATGTGAGTGAAATGTGAAAACCACACGTGTTAATAAAAAAATCCGTCTATAAAGCGATGACCTATGTATTTTTTTCAATGTGTATCATGTTACGGTCTGTAAACGCCACTTTTTGTTTATGTCAATTTTATATACCCGCTTGTACTCATGGAATTGTCAAAATGGCGCTATGCTCTCAATTCCGTAAGAGGTCTACGCTATAATTTTCATATTACGCTAACGTCGTCCCATCATCAAACCAATGCAGGCGCGGAGAGGTTTTAATCCACCAAAAAATAATATCAAAAAGAGATTTTACTTAAAAATATATAAAATATCGAGGTCATCCGTCGATGATATCCTTAGCGTGTGAAGGCGTTCACCCTATTAGAAGCTACGATTAAGTCATTGTAATTATACATTTATTGTTTAAAATAGACGTTGTATAGGTGGATGTGCAATTAATAATAATTTTATCTATTATAATTCATGTGTGTTGTATCCAACGCGCCGCGACTCTTGCCTACGCAGCACAGTCGTTTTTAATAAATCTGCCGCGTGTGTTTTTCGGTGCCGCTTCCCGTATCGCTCTCGTCTTAGCGCACCATCCTCCTCCGCCGCTGCACAGCTTTTGTTTGGTCGTTCGAATCGCCTTGCTTCGATAAGACGGCGGGCGGGAATCTGCCGCAGTTGCTAACAAACACCCACGAAGCCCACACGCGTATGTTCTTCGTGGTACCATCCAAGTTTCCTTATCTTGCGTTTTCAATGTATTCTTTCTTCTGCGTTGTTGCGATCTGTTCATTGAAATGTAAAATAAAGATTTTTATTTTTTATTATTTTAATTAGTGGTTTCCGTCGTCCGTTTCCTTTCGTGACTCTCTTTTCATCCTTTACACCGGAAGCTGGTTCCTGTCGCGTATAAAATAGAGGTGTAATTGCGAGTATCTACGTAGATCTGCTACAATATTTTTTTGAATTTTGCAGATTTCTTGCCTAATATTTTTGGATGGCAGATTCACCTGATTGCTCAATTTACTTTTGGCCGAATGATCACTGGCCAGTCAAGTGAAAGCAACCAACTTTCCTGGGTTCTATAACACCAGATCAGTATTGGGCGACAATCTCCAAAAGTGAATTTCCCGCGAATCAATTTCAGTTCCGCTGAGCCCCGCGCTGTCCCACGAAACTAACATGCGTGAAATTGCGGTTCGAATTAAATTTATGATATTGAAAAATAAATGTAACGAAAAATATTCAAGCCGTTAGAAATACTCAAGCCGTAAGACACCATTAAATGATGTCTGAAAGATGGTAAACCAGGTCTAGTAGAAAGGTGGGCTAGATTGTGTCACAATTTGATTTTTCACAATTAAGGTACTGTACCAATACTCTATGCCTATTCGTGGCTGAAATGCTGTAATATTATTTGGAGTATAGCACCCAACTTTGACAATGCGTTTAGATGCAAAAGTGCATTAGATTAATAGCGGAATTAAAACGTGATCAAATTAACAGCACACAGTACGTTCGTTCGTGGTGTTTGAACCACTCACATTATTGACATTGTGTGCCATCTCTACTGCGTCGCTGCCATGACGGAACTCATATTAAAAAAAATATCGCGAATTTTCAACTTTACCATGATTAAACACTCGAAAATATCCGAGCAATAACAAACAACAGAAAAACAAATTAAAAACTTTGCAATTAAAATTTATTAGAATTTGGAATTTAAACTCAAACCAGTTATGCAGTTCAATGTGGCCAGTATGAAAAAATGACAATTACATAGATAAGGACCTAATATAAAACAACTACATACCTTGCCAGGTTTGGGGTCATTTGAATTTTGGCTGTGAAATGTTTAGAAGCGTGCTTCCGATATGAAAGGCTTTGCAAAGCTAGAGAGTACGGTGACCGACGCTTACGGCAATCATGAAAGCCGACTCTTTTACGGGGCAAACGATGGAAATTCACTTTGACCGGTGAAACCTCGGCAGCCAGCTCGCGCTCCATTTTACTAACCATACACTCCCTAGAACATAAGCGCCTTGATCATTACTGACATTCTCTACTTCCTGGGGGGTGATTTTTTTAAATTATGGTCTAGCATTAAAATGATATTTACACGATCTCCGAGCATAACTTAATTCCTGAGACCCGTGAAAATTGTACTGTCACTGCAAACTACTGATGTTTGTAAAATCGTTTGTAGCTGCAGGCTGTTTTATGTCGAACAGTCGAATCGCCCCATTATGACTCGGGTAAGGCGGTGAAAAATGTGCCGCGAGAAAAATCCACAATCTTCAGAACATATTGGACAGTGGAACGAACTATTACTTGCATTTGTATAATCCAATTGTGCTCTCAAATGAACTATTCTATTTCCCGCGAATGATCAAGAAAGCAATCGAAATCAGAATACCTCCAAACTGCAATCGAGATGAAGGTTTCAAGCTTTCCACCACACGAAACCCTCTAATTAGGAAGTTCTTATCGCCGACCCCTGACAACAGGAATTTTAAGAAGGACACAGTGAGTTAAGTGTACACAGACGATTTTCAAAATTTATTCCAAAATATTCATCGTTATAATCTGCGCCAGCGGGCGTTGCGGCGGTAGAAATCGAATTACCTGCACCAATACCTAATTTACGTAGTGTCGGCACGCAACGTATGCAGCGGCAGTGGCACTCTTATTGTACAGTGATGAAGGCAAATGAAACTTTGTCAAAACGGCAATAAAGCTATAGTTTAGTTTCATGCGATAATAGTCCGTCTTTCTTGCGATTAAAATAAACAGATTTAATCCATTTATTGAGGCATCCATGATTAAGCACTGAAAAATGTTTGTGAAAGGATGTATGCATGTCAAATAAAGTATAATATGTAACATATGCTATTTTAATATGTAATGTAAAGTGAATGATGAAGATATAAAATACTAATATTTAGTGAAAATATGGTAACTTTAATATTGTTTCAGAAAAAGATGGTCTACTGCAAAAAAATGTTTGTCCCAACTAATTTGCATACCGCTGTAGTTACGGTATTGAAATTAAAATGCCGTTTGACCCTTATCTTGGAAGCGTCCTGATCGCATTAGGCCAAGTTTAATAAAAACATAAGCAGCTTTGTGCGCTTACTGCGAGGTTTCTTTTATTCGTATGCTTTTGCTATTTTCCAGTGATCGCCAACATTAGATCGTGTGAAATAGGCATCGCATATTGTTTCGATGTTGGAGTTGCCGTTCTTGCGGTTGCTACGAACAGGGGTTGTGAACTGATTAAGCGCCGATTTCGAGCTAAAGTTTGTGAGCTTGAAGCAATGAGGTGTTTTCACTGCATACTTAGCATGTGGAGCGTGTGGAACGACTTGATTGCATTTTTACTGTCCTGATAGATCGGTTGATCCCTGGTGCACCTATCATTCTGTTTGCTCTGCGTCATCCCTGCGGCTGCTGTAGGATTGAACAAGGCAATGCCTTCAAGAAAATATACGGGATTGCTAGCGACTTTAAAAGTTACGAAAGTGCAGAGGTCTGAGATACTGCCTGGTCGTGAGAGTAATAATTCCTTTTTTGGAAAAATGAAATAACAATGTGTTGAAATCACCGAACTTTTATGTTGATTGCTTTAAAACGGCCGAGATAATCGACGGTGATATAAAGATAGGCAGACGGACAGCGAAGTCTCCCAAACAGGGTGTCGTTTGTATGCTGTAATAAGTGTCCGTCTTTAGAAGCCCAGCAAGAAAGCCAAGAAATGATTAGGCCAAACGGATGTTGATGAAATCTGAAGAGACAAAATCATGGAGGTTTTCAGATAGTGAGCTTCCGCAGAAAAGTGAGTAGGTAACGATAGAGAACCCTCAGTTGTAATTTATTTTACAAAAATAAAATAGTTATTCTTTGGAACGTTAGTGATCTTAGTGAAAGATTTATATGTACGATTGAGCGACGATAGCTTTTTTGGTACGACGATAATATCGTCTAAATAAATTTAGCATTTTATTTAATTAGATAATATTTTTTTTGCGAGTAGAAGGTGGCGAGAAGGCGGTAGATGGTATGAAAAAGCAACCACGCTATCACGCTTCCGCGGATCTCGGGTAGATTTTACTTACTTAAAATAATACATCGTTTACACGAAATATGTGAATAGGGAAAGTCTTCAATCAACCGGTGTAGCTTTTATCGGCTATATAAATTTACGAATGTCCCATGGTCGAGGGTCGAGTCATATAAGGAATACATATGCGTTTTCGTGTGTATGACAACCAAAGCGATCCATTAAGGAGCCGTTTCCGATGTAACTGCGAAAGGCTTCATAGCGGCTTTCCGTCGTTTTGTATCCCGGAGCGGTCACTGTAAATACTTATCACTATTATATAGTGACAATGCTACAAAGTTTATCGAATCAGATAAGGAGCAGCGGAAGATTATGTGATGCGAAAACTCAGTTGGCGGATGATATCAACCGGCAACTAGCCAGTAATGGAACGACTTGGTATTTTATTTCGCCTAACGCTTCAAACTTTGGTGACCCGTGGGAGGCAAGAGTTCGATGCCTGAAGGCACATCTTATGCCTCCATCTGATTCATTTGTAAAGCCAGATGTGTCAATCATTCGCGGTAAAATCCATCTGATTCATTTGTAAAGCCATATGTGTCAATCATCCGCGGTAAAATCCATCTGATTCATTTGTAAAGCCATATGTGTCAATCATTCGCGGTAAAATCCATCGGATTCATTTGTAAAGCCAAATGTGTCAATCATTACATGCGGTAAAATCTATCTCATTCATTTGTAAAGCCAGATGTGTCAATCATTACCCGCGGTAAAATCCATCTGATTCATTTGTAAAGCCAGATATGTCAATTACACGCGGTAAAATACATCTGATTCATTTGTTAAGCCATTACACGCGGTAAAATCCCTTTGATACATTTGTAAAGACAGATTTGTCAATCATTATACGCGGTAAAATCCATCTGATTTTATTGTAAAACCAGATGTGTCAATCATTATACGCGGTAAAATTTATCTGATTCATTTGTAAAGCCAGATGTGTGGTTTGGTTTTATTTGTGGGGGCCAGGGGGAGGGGTACAGGCTCTTCTGGTACAGGAACCAAACTGCGTGGAACTTCCACAAATAAAAGAAGAAGCGCCTCGCACTTGTGACGTAAGCGTCCCACCAAAAGTTCTCTTTACATGTTTCATCAGTTCGCCCTCGCCGCGGCCTCGCCGAGTGAAACCCCAGTAAAAGAGCTTCGCTCCAATAAACTTTGTTATCGCCAACTTACACTATATTACCTAAAAAAACATAAATTAAGTTTTTTTAATCTGTTTCTATACAGAAGTAGTGTTAATGTGGTGATGTATTATTATATTTAACTTTGTAATAAAATATCGATTTTGTCTTTTTTTGAGCTGCTGGGACAAAAAACCTGCACAGAAAAATTAGGATGTCTCTTAAAATGTATTTTATCGCATCTTGAGTGAGATTTAGGGGAAATAGAGAACTACCGGTTGAAGTTAGAGGCACTGTCGGAGAGAAGAATAAAAATAAGGTAGTATGAAAACCAAAAAGATAGAGTGAATAGGGAACACCAATTACTTATACATCTTGCCTTTTCCTCGTAATCTGATATCAGAAAAATTTGACTTTGCGAGCTGAAGGAAGACTCTGCTTTATGGTTTAGACGGTGGTTGAATGCCGCGCCGCCGCGCGCACTATGCGTGCATTCATTGTTGCGCCCGAATCGCTTCTTCTCTTTCTTAATTTGATAATTCCGGTTAAAGAAAATAAAACTATTCACAACACAAACAGCTAACGTGGTTTTAATTGCACGGGACGAAGAGTGTACGAACGGGACTCACAAGAAGAGTAGGAAATCATAAATCACAATTACGACGGGTCGCAGCTGGGGGTCGATAGCGGATCATCGTATCGATTTTTCGATTAAACAAGATAAAAATAGGATATATCTCTTGTTCGAACCAGTAATCAAAGCGGATTTGTTACAAAAGCGAAACTTTAAATATTGATACTTATTATTCTATTAAGGCATTGCTCTGCAATATTCACACTCTGCTGCACCGCCGTAGCATTCGGATTATTCGCACCCCCAAAACGCAAGTTAAAAGCTTGTCGAGGCGCGGGCGACTCTCACCTTTGCATCTTTGGTAGGAGGACTTTTCAACAAGGCTGCATCTAGGTGGACATGTATCCCTAGAGACAAGGGCATCGACTTTTAGGAATTCCTGTGGGTACTCAGCGCAATACCAAGTGTATATCTACCAATAGAAGAGGAAGCATCAAAAATAAAAAAATAAACGTTTTTATTCAGGGTAAACACATAGCATCCACATGACCCATACGTCCACCTGCGGGATCAGGCGATGAGTCCATCTTCCATTGGCTGAGGCATCCCACAACAGTTAATATCGATGCAGACTGTTGGTCCTCTCGTCCGTCGTTAGCTCAGCTACTTCCAGCGTTGTTGGGTCCTTTCGCCGGTAGAGGCATTTTCGTTCCTCGGCGAGTATTCCAATCGGCAGCATCCCGGCGATAACCCACACAGAATCCTCCGACACCGTGCGGAATGCACTGGCCACTCTGAGGGCACTTAAGGGTAGCACCGGTAGACCGTCGCTACCTTTCTTCGTGCGTGCTGGATCAACAGTACGTCAGCCCAAATGGCAATGCCATATGTGAGGACTGACTGTGAACATCATGGACGACCGTCGACAGCAGTGCTCTTCTCTTCTGTTTCGGGCCTCCGATATTGGGCATGAGCCGAGACAAGACCATTCCAACTTCCGCCGCTTTGGTACCGACGTACTCTGCCTGCTGCTTGAAGCTGAGCCGGGCATCAATCATCACTCCCAGGTACTGTTGCCACGGCTGGGAAATGATTTCGTGGTCCCCGACTGGCAGCCTGATGGTTTCAATTTTCTTCCTGCTTGTGATCAGCACGGCCTCCGTCTTATGATCTACCAAAATCAGTCCCACCGAGACCATCCCTTGGCAGATCATTGCGTAGGTGATGTCAAAAATGTAATTGATCTCCTCTAGTCATTTAGCGACGATTACGAGGGCCACATCATCCGCAAACGCGACGAGTGTAGCCTCCTTCGGCAGAGCCAGCTTCAGGA
>JAOPUG010000333.1:1849019-1859232 GCA_027564375.1 Micropterix facetella | reverse complement strand
GTAATTAAAACAACAGTGGTATAATCAATCACCTCTCGTATTTAGTATGATATCCTGTGCGCGCGTAATCGTCGATATCAGGAGCTGATAAATCGAGAAACGTATGGCTCGCCACAACGCGTCACGGCGCAAGCCATACGACCATGCCCATTGATATATATCCATCTCGGCCGACATCGCTAGTCGAATCTCGCTCACACGCTGGCGGGCACGCGTGTCTTTATGCTATATAACGAATCTCTTTAACGTGTATGTTAGCCTGATACTTGAAACGTCCGTGTGATGACATACTAAAATTAATTGTATTTTCTTTATTACAATAAAACATTAACCATATGCCGTGTAGACTTCAAATTTAACTGGTGTCTGCGCATTTGCCATAACTATCTATTGGCGAAAGATTTTTTTAAATCGTACGTAGTTTACTAGAGTTATCGTGCATAATAACATTTTTCCCGCACGATTTCAAGACTTGGCCACTTAGGTGGCCGAAGTAAAATATCGTATTTACTTAAAAAATCGTCATTTAAAAAAATATCGTTCTAATCTAACCTACTTTCATAAGATAAAATAACCTACTTTCATAAAATAACATATATTCATAAAATATTGTATCTTTTAAAATTATCGTATTTCAGAAAATATCAAGGTGTTCAATAATATTGGTCAAGAGACATGGTTTATTCGACTTTTGCGACAAAAAATTTCGCCATGCTATTTACTCCTATTCCTCCATTGCTCTCAAGTGACGAGCGAGCCGGGCAGCAGAGCAGGCAGGTACATGCTGCACTGACTCGCGAGCTATTGCGATGCCTGTTACGTGAGACGAAGTCTGGCGTAAATTTACCTAGTTATAGAGAGGATGCCGAAAAAATACCAATCAACTTATCTTATGGAAATGCGTTTTCTTGCGGCGGCCCCTTGAGGCGGCCCCTTGAGGCGGCCCGGCCCGTATGTCATATTTTGATTTTGGTAATGTTGTTTTTGTTATGAACTGTGGACATTTATATTGTTTTATTGCGCTGGATGGTGTTCCATTATAGTTATTTTTCAATTTGACGCCGTTGATCGATCCCTTGGCAGCGGCCATGAAAACGGCCTCGAGCTCGGGGTCGCTTGCTTTCTTTACTTACTAGTAATCTTAGTACTCGTAATTGAATTGATTCGTAATTGACGTAAAGAGATTAAATACATAGAAAATATTTATGTAGGTATCAAAAATCATTATATAAGAAAGAATACCTCGGAACTGTATGATAGACGTAAATATATGTACGTTAAACTCTAGATTGACTGCAACAGCAAGTTGTTTTATTTCATATTCGGAAATCATAGTTTAGTTGCTTTTAAAAATAAATATTTTCTCTTATTTTCAGGCTACATAACCAGCAAATGAAGAATCTCAAGTCCAGAATAAATGCCACGTTTCGGAACTCGTGTGTGCGTGTACATAAAATCCGTTGTGATGATAAAGTGATTATCTTGATACATTGAGGCGTTCTGGTGGCTGCCGATATGAAGAGAGCTGACGAGGCGCGGTTGCAGGATGAAGAGCCTTAGGCGTGGGTTCTGGCGTAATGTAGTCAGGACGATAGCAGCACAGATGAACGGGATCAAGCGGAGGAACACTACCCTGGGACGTCTGGCAGTAGCGATCCTCTTACAAATGGCGGCAGGTGAATAATCTACTTACTTACTTGCCATAAATAGAGGTAGAAACTGATGACGAAGATAGCTAAAAAATGAAGAAAAAAAATATTATTTGACGTTGAGTCCAGCGCCCGCGTGTCCCACTTTATATTCCAAATAATTAAAATCTAACTTCTTCCAAATATTTCAATTAACTTCAAGCAATAGTAAACGATTTATGTATCATTACTCTCATTTCATTTGCAGAGTCAAGTTCTTATGAAAATACGTTATCTTTAATGCGACCCCATAGGAAAATCCATAATTATCAAATCCGAAGATGGGAGTTGTAAAATGATATAATCCACACGATAAGAAGGTTTATAAATGTCGCAATCAAAACACACCGGATTCGAACACTTTCGATTTTAATGTCGTTTACCAAGAAAACAGATGTCTTTACAGCGTTTTCCTTTCTGCCCAGATTACATTTAAAAAACCATCTTTTTTTATTGGCTTCGACCTCAGAGAATATTATACGAATTTCGCCTCACGCGCCTGACGCGAGCTACCATCTGGAGTACTTAGACTGTCAGTCTGAGAGTCGATGAACATTGCCGCTTATCAAAGAGGATGAAGATACACAGTCAGTCAATCAGTTCGTTGGGAAGGGATTCATCCAACCGAATCTTTCCTTGAATTTGTATGTTGAAATGAAATAAATCGGAATTCTTTGGTTTGACAATCATTTGTTGGTGTTTTGAATGCGTTTATTACAACACTTGCTAATGAACGATATTTTTTGTCTTTTCGTCCGGAGAGAAAACGAATAGCGCCGACGATTTACCGACTCTCGAGCACCCCACGTACAACTGCCCATGGGAAAACACGGCAATTCAAGGTTTATTCCACACACTTCTAAAGATTGTCTTTTGATTTTTTAATCGTCATTGTGAATGCAACGCGGACCGGAAACTGGACACGCTTAAATTAAAACGACAAGTCGATTGGAATAAGTGGTATTCTTTCCTATGAACTTCAATTACGCTGTTCTTCAGCGTCTTAACAGCGAGTCTTGTTCCATTGCATAGTTTCGGTTGGTTCAGATTGCGTAACGTTCCTGGCAAAGCCAATGAATTCAGCAATTCAATAGGATAATAATTGACGACTTCCTCGGAATCGGTAATGGAATCAATCGATTTCATTTAAGTCGTTTTTCCAGTTCCGCCAGGTGCATTTAGGAAGAAGATTCCTCCGTATTCATCGTTGGGTGCTATAATTAATGTGTCTACCAGATTTTCTGCTGTTGATTCAAAAATGGGGCCTTTGTTCGTACTGATTGACTCAAAGCATCTTGAACGTATTGCTGTTCTCGTTCAAATTCTCGATTGAATGTATCGTGCATCGAGCGATTCGGTGCTTGAATTCCTAATTCGTGCAACATCTTGCCAGACATCTTCAGGCAAAAATCTTATAACTATATAAATAAAAATCAATTGCCGCATCTAAGAAAGATCATCACTTGAGAACGGATCGACTGATTTGGCTGTTTTTTTACACCAAGACTACCATTTTTTTTTAAATTAGGATTTTCATTAAACATATCATCCAAATTTTCTACTTTTCCGGCGAATTTTCCAAAAAAATTCATTCATACAAACCTTGTTCTCACAATTACAAACAAAAAGAAAACAGCCCAATCGGTCAAGCCGTTCTCAAGTGATGATCTTTCTTATATGCGGTCTTACTAAAGAGCTTTGGTAGCTTCAGTTCTGAAAGTAGCGTTAACAAGTCATTTTAACATGAGTGTTTAATTTATTGATAGTCCCTCCTCCTTTACTAGACTACTACATGCCCACGGCACTAACCGACGTTACTGGAAAATTGATAATTTCCTCTAGTTAATAGCGGCGTATCCGACCACGTCACACAAGTGATTGTATCAGCAAATAGTATGTCACCCTACATGTCAAATGCAATTAGATCACTGGGCTCGACGTCCCGCTTCCATTCTCGGCCAGTACATACTGCTAAATGGCAAGCGATGCATATCCATATTTACATATATTATGATTTGTTAATATTACCTATAGTAGTAGACAAGTTGAGCGGATACACATTCCTTAAAGATTAATAATTATGTATTCCTTAAAGAGTAATGTTATGTCCCTAAAAAAATAATAACACCTACATAAAATACATGTGTAACAAACAATTTTTTCATATCCTTCGTTCAATGAATGCCCCTTCTTCAAACGTTACATATTTTTCAAAAAAAATTGATTTAGTTAGTTAGATCAAACACCAACAATATAGTTGGTAGAAATGTTATTGACCTTTTCATAAAAGAATTAAAAGTGACAAAATTTAAAGGTATATTTTAAGATGTAACAAAATGTCGGCTTTAGCTGGTTCTCAAACTGTCCTGTCATATTATTTACAGCATTTTTATCGCTAATCATTTATTACCCAGTATCACTTTACTCTCTACTTCGGGGAGAGAGGGAGGTATACTATAGTAGAGGGCACGACCGGGTGGCGAGGTTTTTCGACGTTTCCGTAGCACTAGCTACGTTTTTTAATGTCAATGTAGGTATGTCGCCTCCCCTGATCCGCAGTGACGCTAGCGCAGCCGCCTGTCTTGGTTGTGTCGAGCGCGCTGCGTTACGTGTAATTTTTACCGTGTTTTGGATCGATGACATTGTTGAGGAAATATCTTTATCTATATTGGATATTCTTGCATTTGCTTTGCTACCACCAATAAATGTAGTTTATGGTAAGTTCATATATTTTTTCTCGACAAATTGAGGTAAATGTGGAAAAAATTACTTCTAAAAAGTATGTCATGGGACATGATGGAGTGTTGGTAGCCCATCTTACCCCTTTGCTAAATTTATTAGGAAAATAAATTCTTAGTAGCTCTATGTATAGTGTTTTAAAGCTATTCGTAATGTCCATTTTAGCGACGATATATTTTTCAGACGTTTCTCAACAATCATTTACTTTTTTTAGAATAATGCTACATATGGAAGACGTAAAGAAGACGAGCACGGAAAACTGGCATGAGGAGAATATAAGCTCACTGCTTACCTGTAGGCGTAGAAGGCGAGGAGGTGTATGCGATACATATTTGTCCTATTTGCTAGTAGAAATATAATTGCACCTTATTCATTATCCTCCTTGTGGTGGCCAATCCTCGGGCAGGAAAGTCTATCGCCCAGTCTTATGGACAGTCGAAACCGATTTTTTCAGATACGGTTTTTTTCTATCGGCGGCCGGTCTTCGTTAATTTTATAACCGCCATGAGTGGGCGCAATGACCGCTTTAAATAATAAAACGGCCGTTTACGACGGCCATGACTATGAAGCAAAGAAGTCCACGGGCCTTCGGCTTTCTTCGATATTGCCGCGGACGCTTTCAGTCGATTCCTCGGGTCGTAAATCCAAGAGTTACCGTCGTAGAGTATGGGGCTCTTAGGCACCTTTTCCAGAACCTTGGTCGAAATGAGTAGAACAAACAGGTGGCTTACCGTTGGTCGGGTATTGTAATGCTGTTTCCGCTTGAGCGCCGTCGTTCAGTGTATCACCAGTCGGGGCGTTGAAGATGCTTTCGCAGAACTTTAAGTCGTCCAGGGTTCCTCTGCTGCTAACTCTTATCACTTACCACACTCTGTCTATTTATTTAAACACTGAATTAAAACCATTATTGAGCCAGTAAAATACTTTTTAAGAAACTTTATCTTTATTTAAAAAAGGTTATTTCAACTATACATTAATTTAAACTGTATACGTACTTATTGTTTATATTAAAACAATACGTCACTATATTTCACGTACAAATGACTACTCAACGAGTTATGTGAATACTTTAGGGTTGAAATTTTATGCGAAGGAACGTAACTATGGACTTTGCTGAATGCTCAATCCGTTTTATTATAAGTGCCCACTAGGGTCAACGTTTTTCAGAGTAGACTTTAAAATCGCACAGGGTTATCGCTCTCACCAGATTACAAAAGAATACTAACTGCCACGTCGAAAATCTTGGGTACCTGACGCGCACGAGCCGTGCGGGCCGGTAGCACCCCCAAAGCGCTCTTGGCGTTAATTTGGTGCCTCGGGTTGTGTCACGCCCACTGGCCGAAATGCGTTATTGTAGACTCTTCACTGAGTCGGCTTCTTCCTTGGGATTGATAAAGTTTGGAGGACCGGGAACACCGCCGACGCGTTGGGCTGGTGACGACGGCGGCGGGCTACCTTCACGTAGCCATTCGCGGTCGCTGCAGGTAGGCGCTGGGGACTCTCCGCCGCGATGTTGCTGTCGCGGCTTCGAGGGCTAGCCTCCTAGCCAATCGCCTTGGGCGTTACGCGCACCTCCACTCGTGCGCGCAAGAAGCCATCGCTGTTTTCGGCGTTACGCGCGCTCCTCCAAAAGCGCGCGTAAGAAGCCATCGCTGGTTGGGCGATACGCGCACTCCATCATAGTCATAGTCAAGTCAGCTTAGTCGGTATATATAACAATGCACATCACTAGTCACATCTCTTGTCCCCCAAGATGCCAGATTTTACTCAATATATATCAGATAATTTGTTGAGGGAAAATTAATCCAAACCTGCGAACTGTATATTTTACTTTACGGTAATGAGTTACTATAGGTACTGGGGAGCAAAAAAGTTGACACTTTGCATTTTCAGATTGTAATGTATATCAGATTAATGAAATATATTTGCCATCCGAAAGACCATCTAATAATAAATAAAATGAAGGATTTTTGTTACAATGTCTCTTAATTTTGTTTTTTTATTGACTTCAAAACAAAAGTTATCGTTATTTGCCAATTTTTCACACATAGGTGAACTTTTTATTTTGGGGATATTAAAATAAGCTAGCCAATAATTATACATCTTTTGGTTATCAGTACTCGACAAGTGACAGCGTTGGTTGTTTATGCCTAAAGTTAATTATTGGTAATTGAAACCACTCCAGAAAATGCTGCTCAAACCATTGCTTTACTGCAACTTAGATTATAGTCAGTATTATGCGGCTTGGCTGCTGAATTTGAGCTAGTCAGCGATTAAGAGAGTATACCAGAGACATCGGGATCTGTTCCCTTTGATTGGCAATCAGGATCTGGCCTAGGTCAACCATCGAGGGAAAGGTCCACTTCATTGCAACAATATCTTTATGTAACTGCCGAATTACTGGTGTTCGAGTGTAAAAGCAGCTTGTTTATGTCTGAAAAGAGGCAGTTAGCATGTGGATAGCGAGGCGAAGAGTGCGGGAGAGCAACTTAATACCTCATGACCTGCCACTGGTCCGAAACGGACAGCACCAGTGCCAGTTATGGTTTTGAATGGATTCGGTCACGCTAGCCGACATATTTTTCAATATGGCATTGAGCAAACCTCTTGCCGGGACATTGCAACGCTAGTATTCTCAACTTCTTCCTTGATAACATGGAGACAATCCTGGACATAAAGAAGAGAACAAACCCGAATTGACTGAAGATCCAATCCAAATGGTCCCATGCGAATGAAACTTTGTGATCCATCTCTTGTTTTTTCTACAACCAATATTAAATTTGATAAAAAACAAAGAATACATTATGACTCATGAAAAATACTAAAGGCTGTATTAAGCTGTCACACCACTTATCCGCTTCATGAACTACTTTCAATGACATAATACAAAATATACTATAATTGTGATGTATGCTCAATAATTGTTATATCAACCTCCAATCTCCATAGCAACCACTGATTATTTTTATGTTAGTTACGGATTATAAAGATTTTTCTTCGATAGTTTTATGCGAGTCAGATTAGTATAATTTGTTGATCGTTGATGAAACTGATGAAAATGATCCAATGTCTACAATCAATAAAACCGCCAATAGGGCCAGTTTTGAATTATTATTACCAAAGAATCGAGTGCACAATATGAAATATATAAACGTTTTGTGGATCTGTTCAATAATAGTTTCTGACAATTATAGCTAGAAAATATTAATGGTGTTTTTTGACAAGAAATCTACAGTTTGGAAATCACCTAGTCTTCTCAGGGAATTAGCATTTTAAATAAAATTGTTTATTATGTCAAATACTTATTGTGAAATTTAAATAATAAGAGTTTATTAAAGCAATAACGTTTCATTTATTTTTTTATCTGTATTATTAACCGTATTATAATGAAAACGTGATATTATAAATGTATACCTTAAATGCAGCCAGTGTTCGATTTGCTTCGATCAAAATGGGCAATTTCCATGCTATTTTCACAGGTAAAACTGCCGAAAGTGTTACAATATTATTTAAAAATTAAAAGAAAACCTCTGAACATTGTTTTTTATTAGCCCATATTTCCTGGAACATAATATATCTATTTCATTTGTTAGCACCTTCGGTTTTAAATTCAAATTAGGTACAAAAGTACCTAATTTGAATTTGATACATTGAAATAAAAATTTCAATGTATCAAGAAATTGCAACTATTTTTCTAGCAAGCAGCCGAAAGCAGTTATAATTACATTTCACAAATATTTTTTAATATTATTAGGTATATATTTTTTCTGCAATGATTCAGTGGTATTTCGTTCTCCTGTTGGTGGCGCTGCAGCGTTGATTTGTTTTCGACTAGCCGTTTTAATTATTTTTTTATTAAATTCTTTATACCCTTTGCGGTAATGGTCCACCTTAATGACTAACGACAATTATCTTAAAGGCAGTCGGCGTTTGTTTAATATATATTTTCATGCTATAGAGTTTTCAATATATAAAAGGATAGAGATATGACATCATCTTGTATACGACATTTCTCTATCGAATCAAAAATCGAACCTCAGTATTGGCTATATTAACACTCTCCTAGCAGCGTTGTCTTGCCGCTCGAGGCAAAAAAAAAAACGGTCTTTCCCTGCAATTTGTATTGAATGCCAGGTCTATATATTTATACGTCAGTGCTTCCACAATAATTTTTCCATGGGAAATTAGGTTTATCAAGATGCCTGGGTAGGTTGATACTCAACAAGTTTTCGTATTTGGTTAGTCATATATATTCCACGTTAGCGAAAATCAAAGAAATACCCAGCATCAGGGACAGGAACTAGGGACTAACAGCTGATCGAAGTGTACGAAGTTACATATTCTTACACTTTGCCGTTCTATATATAGTTAAACTGTAAAGTTTGCACTATTTTATTGAACATTATGCCGGGCGGCCATGGTCGACTAACGTTAAACAATTTCACTTATTCAATGAGCCGTAGGTCTGCATGTTCGATACTTTGGTACTGTTCACAGAGAAGGTCCAAGAAATGCTTGGCCTCAGTTCGAAGAGCGGCGAGCAGTTGATCAAAGCAAATGGAAATCACACTCATGAACCATATTTTTTAAGCAATGTTGATACATGATGAATAAAGTTTCACTTATTATTCCTAA
Source organism: Micropterix facetella (assembly GCA_027564375.1). Classification (NCBI taxonomy): domain Eukaryota; kingdom Metazoa; phylum Arthropoda; class Insecta; order Lepidoptera; family Micropterigidae; genus Micropterix; species Micropterix facetella. The sequence continues at coordinate 1,850,170 of JAOPUG010000333.1, read as the reverse complement.
AACCATCCAAAAATGTAAATATCTATCAAACCTAATATCAATGTTTTTGTTGCTTTACAGGTGTAATTGACTTTACGGTTATGCCGGGAGGCCATGGCCGGTTAACATTAAATAATTTCACATATTCAATGAGCCGTAAGTCTGCAAGTTCAGTATATTGGTACTGTTCACAGAGAAGGTCCAAGAAATGTTTGGCCTCAGTTCGAACGAACGGCGAGCAGTTGATCGAAGCAAATGAAAATCACACTCATGAACCATATCTTGTGAACATTTTCGATACTAAAATGCTGTTATAATTACTTCGATCTTGTGGTCTTATTATATAAAAATGTGGAATAAAAAAAAGAAAAAAAAAGACTGCCGTTTTCAGAGTGCACGGATGGAAGTCTAAAAGAATGGGAAAATATCCTGTGAAATTTCATTTAATCAAATTTTATTTACACTGAAATTAAATTTGTCGAAACTCTTGGAGGTCAGAGAAGGCTTAATCTTGGATCATTTCACCTTCTTGGTTGCGCATAAATTTTAACGTCTACTATATGGCAATGTTTGCAAAGATTATCAAAAAAAATACACTGTAAACACAATGTGATCAACTCGTCGATGCGTATAGAGAACATATTTACAAGCCCTTCCCAAACTTCAACTTTGGTGAATGTGATGGATTTTTTAAACCATTCTATTCAAGATGTGTGTAAGAGTGTACAATAATGCATTGTTGGGATAACGAGCAGACCTGCCATGACTAAATGTACAGGTATTTCATAAGCGTCTACAATAATTACTTCGGCCACTATAGTGGCCAAGTCTTGAAATCGTGCGAGAAAAATATTAGTATGCACGATAACTCGAGTAAACTGTATTCGATTTAAAAACATCTTTCGGCAATCGATAGTTATGGCTAATGCGCAGACCGAAGTTCATTTTCGGGTTTGTACATTATACGGTTTGTTTTTTATTGTAATAAATAAAATAATACAATTAACTGATTTGTCACTGGGCTAGTGCTGAAGTATCAGGAGAAAATAAGCGCTGCGGTGGTGCTTTTACACATGATTACGTCATTCGCCACGTCCCAGAAGCCCGCGCGAGAGCGAGACACAGCACTGCGATCGGCATAGCCGGGCGACTAGTGTGACGCGAGCCCACTC
>JAOPUG010000333.1:1753271-1764293 GCA_027564375.1 Micropterix facetella | reverse complement strand
CCGCGTGGGAAAAAGTTTGCAAATCTCTGATCTAATATGACTGTAAAGAAATAAAAATAACAGTTGAACAGATCTAGAATTTTCCTTATCTACTTACTCTTTTGCCTGGTTTAATAAAATAATCCTACGCCATAGTCATAGGGGCCCCATTATCCTAAAGTGCCCAGGGCCTCCAATAAGTTAAAGACGGCCCTGCAGCTGTGTGATCATTATCAATGACTTTCTCGCTTTTCACTCGCTAAAAGCGACTGGATCGTGAGAGCGATCGTAATAATCGGCTGCTGTATTTGTGCACACCGTGTAGGTAGCAGGGATTGATGTAATACGGTCGTTATTCTGCTCGACGTGAGCAAAGTCTTCGCGTTGCGGTGCGGGTGGGTGGTATATGTTATGTAGGTACTACCCGAGTTCGCGCTCGTAATTAGTGGCGGTGAGTCGTTAATGAGTGTATTGAGTGAGATAGCTGTTCAAAATAAATACTTCCCTTGGTAGGCGACTTTAAACGAGAGCGGGAGATGTTTCCTCTTTAATGTATGTACAAGCTCCGACTACTAACTTAGGTGGGTATCTACATTTGTAATGTGACTATGCCGCAGGGCGGTGTTGCAACCTATAGCAGCAACAAACTAAAAAATAAAACAAGATAAGAACGGTTTCATTACAATACAAAAAACAAAACGTATACAAGCAGTTCAACAAAAATAGCCATTAAAGCAGGCACTGCGGCAGTGCGTGAAGATCATCTCCACGGAAGCACTTTCGGTTCCGGTCCCGGCGAACAAGATGGGGAAATGCGGGTAAAGACGGCCAGTAAAACATCAGCCGGCAAACATTGGTAAACATCACGAAGACGGAGACGGAGCGAGTCACCGCTCTACAAATGAGCGAAACAGCGCGACATACCCAGCAGCTAGCGACAATATTGGCGTCGGAGCGTATCAGGACGGCACGAGATGAGTTGTTGAACAGACGAATTTACTGCTACGTCAAGCGTGGGCTCCGCATCGCGGTAGGTCATCACTCGCGGCCGGCGTGCGATGGTATATAATTATATGGCGGAGCGCGCGAAAGGGAAAAAAGAGCGATCGGTAAAATACTAACATAACGGCTCTATTCAGCGGTTTGCTCAAAAATCGAAATATTATGAGCAGGAAGATTTAGATTTTAAATATAAGCAATAGTAACCAGTATACGAGATCGCACTCCACCGATGAATTCTCACACCTAAACTCGCGTATTTACCTACGATCTGTACACTATAAAGAACAAGTTCGTTCGTTGATTTATGTAATTTACAGCAGATTTTATTTCGAATCACCGACGGAAATAGCCGCGAAAGGAGCTGCATGCACCAGAATCAGTTATGCACAGTTCCAGAATAAAGATATTAACATATGACAGTACGACTAAGAAAACTGAAGTATCATTTAAAAACATGAGATCTATCCAAAATCATAAAACGATAAAACAAGTATACTCTGCCTTTAGGATTAGATGCATTGAAGTCTTGGCTTCGGAGCTCGGGTATACTGCGATCTCTGCAGCTCTTTTATGCCCCGTTTGCTTACAGTTCATTCTCCGCTCCTGTACTTTCAACGAACTCCAGTATCTTTGAGGGAATTAATTCCACGATATCCTTTCCAGCTGTCGGCTCCTTGATTACATTAGCGGAAAGTAGAGCGATGTCTCCGCTTCTTTAAGGTAAAATCTGTATAGGTCGGCCTCAGGTATCCCATCCGATATATGTAGATGCTTATTCAAATAGTGCGGAGTCCTGTGAGTGTGCGTAACTGATTCCTGCTTAGTTTTAGTAGCTCGGAAGTTTCATGCCAGTGCTTTTTATTACCCTTTATCCTAGCATATTCTGCCACCATTAGTGAAACTGTTGTGTCTCCTGTTCTTTCAACCTTTGAATCGATGTAGTCTTTGATATGCCCCGGAAAGGTTCTAGACCTATGGTTGGTCGCATTGCTCCTTTTTTAGCCAGCAAGTTGGCTTTTTGTTCTCATTATACACTGTGTGGCCAGGCACGTAGGATAGGGAGGATGTAGCTACAAAGCTATGCTCACCTGGAAAAACTATGAAGTAACTACAGAAATTACTAATTAAATTAATCAATAACACATTCTTCCGAGCAATAAATGGGCTTATAGTGGTTTAAACGCATTGACGCATTTGATATTTTTATATCCGTAACCATAAGATTTGATTTATTTTTATATCCGTAACCATAAAAAACCAAGTGCACCAACTCAACATTCAATCAATACAAGAACAGTCATTAAGGATATTACCACAGTGAGCCACCGTTTTTACCGTTTTGAGAGTCTATACCATTCAGTGGCGGCTTAATATTTCGGTAATTAAAAATCTGATTTTGAATTTTCAAATCCTTACCGAGTTACAAAAATTGTTTTGTCAATTTATAGCTCTTTCATTGTGGTATAGAAACCTAGATTCTACAGGCAGATATATTTTAATATTGACAACATGCATTAAATAATTGAATATTAGCAAAATTAGAGAAGACTGAGAAGACCGATAACATTATTTACCTTAGCTGTAACTTGATACCCCACTGGAATATGAGCAAGGAGATCAAAATCCGCACTGAAAAATCCAAAATGCTTTCTCTAAGATGAAAAATGTATTCAACAGAAGAAACATCAACCTACATCTGTAAATCAGTTATTATTCTAAATATTATTATAGGGAATGGAAATCTAACATTTACAGACAAGCTGTTGAGGCGACTAACCGCTGTCACATCGTTTTTTTTACAGTTTTCAGAGTCAATACCCAGCACCGGATTTAGAGGTGTGGAGGCCCTGGGGCAACAAAAGAGTGGAGACCCCTAATCGTTTTTTAAATAGGTTAAAGATTTTTTCTTTCGAGGTTTTCAATAATTTATTGCGAGAAAAAATAATAAAATGACAAAATAAAATAAAATACAAGAAATATACCAAATTGAGATATGACGTTACGAATGGAACCTTCCGAGCTTTTTTCGACGAAAAATCATTAATGATTTCGCTGAAATCCAGTTCCCGGAATAAATCACTCTCAATGCTGAGTATAACTTAGGCATAACTTTGATAGGCGGTTTTGCTTCGTCTCAGCCTATTTTTTATCATTTTAATTTTTGGAAATAAGCGCTCTCAAATGCGATTCGATACCATCAAAACCAAGTACGTTCTCAGTGTAATTTCAATGTTTGGGAATGTAGGTCTGACATGTTCATTATCAAGAATTCGATAGTAGAACAGCTCTTTAGATTGGTCTTTATGATACTCCTTTTTGATAAATGTATCAACGATACAAATTGAACCAACTCATTACGAAGACTAGATTCTAAATGGTCTTTGTAAACTTTTAGCAATTCTTCTGCAGCAGCATACAAATTTGCAGCGTCCATCTCAGTGATTCAGAAACCCAAATCTTGAACAGGCAGCATCGTATGCATGCAATCTTTCAGTAAGAGAAACACATAGCTGATCGATTACTGGGTTAAAACCTGGCACTTTCAATTTCTCTTTTGGTGACAGGCTATAACCTCTTGCGCTTTCATATAATCGAGCGGATCCAACCTCACATTTCGTGTTCTGGTGCGTGATTGTGAGCCGAGCGAGCTTTAATATAGGTTATAGTTATTGGTGAACTGCGACGTTTTGATTGACTTCGTTTAAATCTAGAATTTTGAACCAAACCTTTAAAACCAATAGCAATAACTTATTTTTTAGTTAATCACCAGGTGACCTCGAGTTTAAGTACCTATAGTATTAATGAAGTGGTGTAGGCCAAATGAACTAAGATGTTTTTTTTTTCAAATATAATTTGGCATATTATTTTTTAACATTAGAAAATTCTATTGTGGGTTGTGGGAGCCCTCTCGTGTGGAGGCCCCGGGGCTGTGGCCACGGTTACCCTCCCCTAAATCCGGCCACGTCAATACCATTCAGGGAGGGCTTGATGTTGCGGTAATTAAAAATCAGACTTTGATCTTCAAATCCTTGCTCTGTTACATATCAAGTCAGGTTTTCGAAATTTTCTTTCCTTCATTACGTTAATAAATAAACAATAAAGTCTGTATTTATACTCTTTGGGTCGATGTTACCAGAGATTATATAACACTATTATTATCTTTGATGTTACTCAGAAATTACATTCCTCACATAGAGACAAATAAATATAGAAACAGTATACATTTGTTGAACGTCGTTGTTGAAGCTTTGGAAGGCATTAGATTTTAGATATTTTGAATCATCTTCCAATAAAAAATAAAAACATGCATTTTCTGACAATTAGCGCGGCGGGCGTGCTAGCGAGACGCTCTCTGACTGTCAAGCCACGGGGCGGGGAGAAATGTTTTGCTTAGGGCAATACACATTGATTTTATCACCAATTACCGTCAGATATAAAAAAAATATTTAAAATCCACAAACATCAAATTAAAAATTTGAAAATGGCTGACAAGCATAGGGAGACAGAATATCGAAGAAGAAATATTAAAAATTATTATATAGATAGAAAATAATGCCTACTTAAGTAATGGATCGATGTACGGATTCGTGATGAAGATGCCGAAAATACGATGAACGACAGCTTGTAAGTCACTATGGCTCTATTGTGTCTTCTACAAGTGAGCCATTAAATTCGTAAAAATCTTCATTTTAATATTATAATACCAGCTAGGTCAGTTACCTCGAAAGTAGTAAAATGTAACAAACCGACGAATTATCTACTTTTTTAACTCACATTTATATTGTGGCTTATTATACAACGGGAAAATCGCAGCCAAACTGACACCTTTATAAGTATGTAGGTACTGTGCACAGAATCTTCGTTGATCTCATAACGAATACATTTGAATTTAAACGTACCTTACCCACTTCAACGAATAAACTACGCGTCTCAGCATAATATCAAGCGGAGAGGCGGGGCGGGCTACATACGCCAGTAAAAGTGGTACATTTTCCATCTCAAGCACTTTATAAAATTGGATACCTTCCAAATGCATGAATCTCAGGTCGTCAGGTCGACGAAGGGGGGAAAAGGGAAGAAGAGAGCAAGGAGCATGTCCTCGTATATATTATATTATGTATCGTTCGATCGTAACATTTATGTAGAGGTTAAAATATTAAACCCGAGAGTCGCGATTCTAAACTTGAGGTAAAAATTAATTCAAAGTCAAGGTAATTGTAACGCGTGACGAAACCCCGCCCTTCTGAACACAGCCTTCGCTGACAGCTGCTAAATTAATGTTGCCCACCTGCGAAAATAATTTTCCTGAAATTTTAACAAAAAAATGACATACACCAAAGTAATGTTATTTATTATTATTGAATATGAGTCTTACATAACCTGGATGTCCTTCTAAAGGAGTCGCGCAGAATGGGCACATAGCCCGAAACCCACTCGTACCGTGCGGGATATCAACTGCCGCCCAATATGCAACGGTCTTCTCAGAAGCTATGTGCCCACACGGGTTGAACGCATGGGTTGGCGCTTTTTTGTCCACGTACACAGCCGGCTCCATACCCATACATATCCTAGCAATCGCGCCTTTAACATTATTATCACATAAATAACACATTTTTGCTTCGTTAGAACCGCAAAACTCGTACTCCACAACATGTCCGCAGAGGAAATGAACATAATGCGACGCGTTTTGCGCCTTTGAAGAACGAGGAATGACGATTTTATGTTGATTTTCGATTTCTTTTTTATGCACATTCATAGCGGATATTGAATTTTGTAAGTCTACCGCCGATGGTGTATTTATGAGGCCTTTTGCGCTGCGCCACAACAACGTGGCCCCGCACAAATCTATCAACGCGCCGTCGCGTAAAGTATTAGTACAGTCGTCACATGGAATCCCTCTCTGCGACCCCGAACGGACTTCCCGTAACGATGAAACTTTGCCGCACACGCTCACTTCGCGCCACAACCCGCAAACAGCCGCCCCGCCGCAGAAATCGCCCTGCGGCTGCATAATCAAAACTCCGTTCGACGCCAGCCCATCGGGCTCATTTCCCTCGCCGTCGAACCATTTAACTGCATTAGATCCTAAAAAAATATTGTGAGAATCGTCGAAAGCGCCCGCGTATACGCGGCAAACGTCCGAGTCGTTGCGATCGGCGACTATGCGACAAGCGAACCGAGATATCGTACTGCGAACTATCTTCCCCGGCCTTTTCGACTCTGTATCGAGTATGACAAAATTCACAGAATAATCCGCCGACCTCCCTATTTGATATAAATCAGAGTTGGAATCGTGTTCATACTCTACAGTAACTGCACTCTCTCTATTGACTGTAAACGATATGCAATATTTATCGGGATTTCGAATCGCTTGCGACTTGCAAGCCTCTATATATTTTGCAGAACGCTTGACGCCGTTGGCCTTTGGATTTCGACGTAACGAAAATTTGCTTCGTCGTCTTCCTTTGTTGCCTTGCGGTAGAGATCCATTATAACCGAGTATGGCGAGTTCGCCGTATTTATCGCAATCGCCCTCCAGTTTAAATCTGAAACAAGGAGACGGCACTTCAATAAGAGGAAATCCCTAAAATTGGGAAAATCCGGGCAACACGATTTTTTTAAAATCAAAGTAACGTTGCGTAATAACGAATGTATCTGTCAAAGATAAGCTGTACCTAATATTAACGTTTAGGTGTAATGGATTTATATTCAACACTGGTCTAACTTTGACAAAGAAAAAAAGGAAACAATCAAAACATAACCCCACTTTCCGATATTGCGTTTTTAGATCGTAATAAGCATATAATCGATGTTTATTATTACACAGGCACGTAAAATACTTACTTCGTCAACTGCTGTGCTTTGTCGGAACTCAGACGTTTCGAAACTCTTATAAATGCGAAGAGATTGTGCTCGAAATCACGATTACAAAAACTTTGTTTACTTTCCAGCGCCCACCTGCAAAACGTCAGGCGCACTCACAAACTCCGCCACGCAGTGACAGGTATTTCAATGAGCAGCTTTCAACGCTATCTAGCGGCTGACGTACGCAGTCGAACAACTTTACTTCGTAATTTGACAGTTCTTATTATAACCTCAAAAATTCTTGTTTGTCAAATTTTAGTGATATAAATTCCACAAAATGCTTATTAATTTAAGCAAGAAAGCGAGCAAATCGTTTTTCAGCTATATTCCTATGTGCATTTCGGTCAGGCAATTGAACAGCAACACTTCCGTTATCACAAAAACACATAGAGAAACTTTCGCGAGAGTCTATCCGACCGCGCTCGTTTTGCCGAATGGCGCCAGTATCACGATACGGTATCACGAGCCGAGGAAAATCATTACGGTTGGCTTTTATTAGTTAAATTTTAGTTATGATGTAGTCAAGATTGACTGTGGTCCTCTTTCGATAGCTAGTCCGTCTCTCATTCCCTTCCCCTGTATGTGCTCCACATGTCCCTTCACCAAGATTGCTTCTCGAGCTTTTTAATGTTCTGTTGAATGCTCCCTATAGGTCGAGTTACAGCTGTATTCAAAGTGGACACTTAAAGGGCTCCTCATCTCAAGTGTGCCCTAACTTGGCCGATTACTATTCAGAAACCATACCTTCAAGTAGGCCACTCGAGTGTGCTCTTAAGGGTGATGTCTTCCATATATTTTTGTATTCATAGACGATGATACTTGAGTGTCGAATGAGTGAAAATGACCGACACTGCTTAACTGTCAGATTTAAGTGTGGACTGAAGCTCACTTTGTCGAGTACGAGGTGAGTGTTCTGCTAACCTTCGAGTTTGTTTGTGAGTTTAATTCGCGATTTCGTTAACAATATGGCATATATACTGATTTGGCTGATTTTATAAGCTATACTGAAGACGATCAATATGATTATTCCCTTGTGAATGTATCGCCTTGTTACGAGAAGAATTACAACAATCCCCGACTCTTACTCCACTGCAGAGTTTAAAAAAGGAGACGTTCTCCAACATGCTAATGCATAATCTCAATGCTTCCCGACGAGGCATACCAGGGCGGCTTTCCCGTTGGAGGTAAATACCTTCTATTTGGTTTTCGTTCTCATTTCAATCAAAAATTCCATTAAAAAAGCTGAAAGAGTGTGTAGCGTCGGACGGTTGGACGATCGAGCAAGAATAAAAAACGGTGGCCGGCGAGCAAACGTCACCCACAAATAGCTGACGCGTGAGTGTACTCCAAAAAGTATAGAGCACAATAATGTTATTTAAAGACAAGGACAATTCTGTAGACCATGTAAATAATTATTAATCATAAAACAGATTCAAAGTAGAAACAAATCCAATTGTTTGAGGGGTCCATTGAGTGGCTACTCACTTAAGTGAGCATTGAAGTGGCGACTGAATAGCAATTTTGAGGGTGGTACTAGGGGGTCACACTGGAGTGAGGGTTCCCTTAAGCTTGGACTGTGAATACGGCAGTAAATCTTGTTCTCCAATGAGCTTTCTATTATATCATTTTTTTTTTTTCAATAATATGAGCAGAATGCAAACACGTCAAAATCGTAGCAATAAAAAAATCTCATAAGAGAAATATAATCCAGAATGGTAGCGAGACTCGTTAATAACATCCCGCATAAAAAAATCAGCTCGGGGTCACTAAAACACCCTCGTTTACTGATCAAGTATCAGGAGCACATGTGCCAGCATGTCGTCTCTGTTGGAGACTCAGCGGCGAGACGTTGCATGAAGTCGGTTTACTGTATTTCGAATTCAGAACATTCTTCAAGCATCTTGGGTCTCTTTCTCGCCCTTAGAACTCTGTCCCTCTCTCTCTAGCGAGTCAAATGGCTATTGATTCACCAGACTACCTGGCGCCGAATAATCTCCTTTTAGAGGGGGAAGTTATCAAACAAAATTTATCTGGGATTTTATTTACTTTTCTTGTTAAATTTCAGCTGCCTCTTGATCTATCAACTGTATCAGAGGAAATGCGAAAGGAGAGACTCGACAGGAGGAAGCCAAAGAAGAAGGTCAAGATCCAAGAAGATATACGCGATAACTACAATGCAAGGAAATACATCAAATACGTAAAGAAATAGAAATATCGTTATAGTGTAGCCATTGTATTGGTAGGTTGAATCTTTAATTATTATCAATAAAAACATGTAATCAAAGTTGAGCATTTACTGTTCTATAAGTCCTTCCCAATTCAACTCCAGTCTCATATTTCTCGTAGTTTCCAAAGTATGCATAAATAAAGGAGTATAGATTGATTTGGCATGGTTTATTGTTAAGGTCTACATATTTAGTATAACATTCTCATTAGTATACATTAAAAATAAAATGTTATGATCTATTATTAGATAAAAAAGTTATATAGGTAATTGCATTGGCCCTTCTTACAAAAGATAATTACATTTGTAACACGCTCGAAAAGAAACTAAGGCCTCATACGCATTGGCGATGAAATAGCGAGGTGAATAAACAATTCATACCTTTAAATAGTTTTGGCAGAGAAATCATTTGATGTTTTAGTAGGTTGTATCCTAGTTTGTTATATAATAGTCAAATCATGCATTTACAACCGTTCACATACGAGTTTCATTGCCAATATGCACAAAACTGAACTGCCACACCGAAACCATTATTTATCGTAAAATGGAATCAAATAACGAGTGAAATTAAATGATTTATGAATGTAAGTAAATAAATATAACATGACGATTTTTATCAATATAAAAATTATCTACCTCTCTTTCATTCACTAACACATACATAATAATACAAACAACTTTTGATGACAAAAAGAAAGAGTACTTTTCCGTATAATTTACAACCCGTCTTTCAATTAACAAACTAACCGAAAAAGAAACACATAATACGTAAACCTAATTTAAATACCTACTTAAAGACTCAAATTATCGCTAAAAAAATATATTTTTCAGTCGGTTGAATCGTAGATGCGAAAGAAACGCTGCAAGGCAGAGCGCATTTCAGCGCCGGTCTCAATTTCGGGGTCACGATTTTTTATCGAAAAGAGGTAATTTAGACTTGACGGCCCCCTCGCACACGAGCAATCTCTGTTGGGATATGCATTTTCTAACGCAGGACGGAAAAGACGGGGCACGCTCCTCAGGCCGTTTGCCAAGATTCGCACCGTCCAAGTTCAACCGCAATTCGCGGTGTCGATGGCGAAAGTCCGAGAAGCGCTTGGAGCTCTCGCCGTCGGTCTGCTGTCGGTCGGTTGACGATTTGCGGGCAGACTTGTTGAAGGTGACGTCGCCCGGTGCGATTTTGGAGACATAGCAAGCCGTTCCCGTCATGTGGAAGCGCGGCGGCGCGGCGCAATCGCTCGCTGACGTCAGGAACGCCGGCTCGAATGCCGACCGGTCGTACTTGAAGTCCGCGCCTTTCCGCTCGAAATACTCGACGATCTTGGAGATCTGAGCGGATCGCGCGTTATCGATGCCCGAGTGCGTCGATCCGTCGTCGTAAAAGAGCGAGTCGGAGCCGCCCAGTGAGGAGACGTCGTCCGAGCTGTCCGTGTAGATGCTCGAAGTACGCTTGCTTGAGTAGAGCAGCTGGTTGACGAGCGGGTTGCGGCGGTGGACGATGACGCCTAGCTCCTCGTCAAGCGCCAGGCGGTTCAGGTAGCCGAGGTCGACGCTGCGGCTGTCGACGTCGACGGAGCGGGCAAGCGAGCAGCCCAGCAGGCGGCACTCCGCGCACAGCTCAGGCGGCCGCTCGTCGGCATCCGAGTCATCGTCGTCGTCGCGGCGCGCAACCAGCGGGCCGAAGCAGAGGCGCTCGGGGAAGTCGGGTGCGAGGCAAGCGAACGGTGCGTCGCGGAAGGCGCGCAGCCGCTCGCGCGACGCCGGCGCCTCAAAGCAGTCTGCGTCGTCGAGGCTGCGCAGCGAGCTCACCGTGGTCGTCGACAGCGCTGAGTCGTCCAGGAAGAGCGCGGACGAGTTGGCCGAGCCGCCGGAGAAGGCGCGTGTGGCGGGCACGACGCGGCGGCCGCACGCACAGCGGCAGCACTCAAGGCACGCGCGGCGCGGTGGCTCCT
>JAOPUG010000333.1:1675677-1693811 GCA_027564375.1 Micropterix facetella | reverse complement strand
TGTTATTATTAGGTACGACATCGTATATTGCAAATATTGTAATTCTACGTCAGATGTCAGTTTAACGGGGTAGTTTTTATTAACGGTGGCTTTCCCACAATTCAATTAAGGAATGAGGTCCTGTTGTGGATGATCTGGTCGCGTTGTAATGTTTTCCAAAATGATACATTAACTATAAACTGCGTTTTATTGCTATACGGAATTACTTTCCCAGAAGGCCTACTAATCAACCTAGTCATTTCTTTCTTTATACCGCACTTCCCTGCCAATTGAACCGTTTCGTCACCGACAAGAACTGTCATTCGTTTTATGATCATTTGAATCATACATTATTGTGGTAATTCGAATGATAAGACTATAAATAATGAAGTTGATAAACTACATGTGTATCATCATGTTTAGTTTTTTTTAATGCATCTATTAAATATTCAAGATGATATTTCAAGACATACATTTTTAATTTTATTTTATTTTATTTTGTTGTGTAGGGCTTTTACACGGTTTATTAGGCCTTGTATAAATGCGATTATTTCTAGTCTATTGTGATCGCCACCTAATATAGTTCCGTGCAAAACTTTGCGTCATTTAAGAACCGCAGTAAACTTTTGGCGCTGAATTGTTTTATTTCTTCAGCTTAGAGGTAGTAGCTACCCAAGTGGGTGTTTCTTTTACACATCAGCGGGCTCCATTCTCACACGAGGTGCATGGAAGTTTGAGGTTGCACATGTGTCTGTGAGCGCCCTCACTAGCATGCGTACATTGTTCCTTATGGGCAGTCTTACGATCGTAAGCTTTGATTAGCGCTTTAGAATGGTTCAAGCCTGGCGTGTTGTTCCAGTGAAACAACACGCCTCGATTGAAAAATTGTTCTAAACATAGTTTCATGAGCATTAGGTTTGCTAGGGTTTCTGGTACGCCACAGCAAGGCTCAGAAACGTATGATGTGCCCTTCGCTCCCACATTAGCAATTTCGTCGGGATTTTCATTGCCTTCGATCCCTCCATAACCGAGAACTCAAGTTAGAATTACCCTGTTCTTTTCGCCCAGGGAGTCAACAGTGCCACGCAGTTTTGCACCAGCTTTGAACTAATACTGTCCGAGGCTAGTGTTAAAATCTGCGTGGTTATTCGAGTGGATATAGTTTCGGCGGTTGGCGTAGTTCTTCCGGAGGTTGATGTTCGCTCATTCAATAATGTCGTATACGTCCGCTTGAAAATAGAGGCGCATATCTCCAAATTTATACTTCAACGTACATGGTTACCATACATTTTTTTACACCTAAATATAATATGCAGGAATATTAATATTATTTTATTTTGTATTGTAATACTTACCGCAAAATACATGCTATGTGACCAACATGATTCCAATAAATTCCCCAATTGACCATTTAATAGGTATGGCACCATAACTTATGATTTAATAAGTTTGTAATCCATATTCTTCTGTATAACATTGCCTTAATAAAGTAATAAAATTGTGCTGGAAATCGGTATTAATGAGTTTGCTAATATTTTTATATGGTTTGTATGCTCTCCTGTAAAAAGATAATTTTGACATAGCACGTCTTATATTTTGTCTACTATAACGACCCTTAATTCTCTCATTAGTATAAAAAAAAGTATAGCATTTGACTCTATTAAGTGCAGGCATGGTCTGACATTAATGATATACTGTCATTTTGGAAATATGTCTTAATAGTCTGTGCAATATTTGTAGAGCTTTCCCAAAAACGGTAGGAATAAGGTGGGGGGGGGGGCGCAAGGTAATGTGAGTGAGACGGCACTGCGCATGTGAAATAAATTGGGCGGTAAACAATATCAGCATTGCTGAAAATTCCCTTATTACACGGCTATGAAATCCTGGTAAGGATATGCACTTCGAGACTCTTTCCCTGCACGTTAATGGGCGAATTAATGTAAAATGTTATTATCGAGAAAGTTATCATTTCTGAAAATTGCATAGGGGTATTTATTAGCGGAAAATGCTAAAACAAGCATGATGAAAGGGCGGGAGAGTGCAAGCGTCGTTGGAGTGGAAGTGGCTCTGTGGCGAGTTACATATCTTAGTTAAGACGACTGCGACCGAAGTCTGATAATCAAAAAAATAAATAGAGAGGTATTTATATTTTATTGTCATCTTTGAAATACAAAGGAGCGAAGGAGGTCTCCGATAGGAGCGAAGCTCTTAACTAATTCAATGTTTATTTTGAAGAAATTTCTTAACGGCCCTGCCATCTGCCATCTATCGGGCGTGTCAAGTACTAAGTATAGCGGTATCTATACTAGTTTCGCTACAGTCCGCTAGAGAGCGTCAATAATAATAGAAAAATCCTATTTCATACAGTCCTATTAGACAATCGGGGAAGGATTAGGAAGCGGGGTGCCGAGGAAGGGTGTTAGGTCGGAGGGGGCCGGCGGGAGCAGTACAGGCACTTCTGACGGTCAAGCATCTCACCTAAAGCGTCCTGTTACAATGTTTGCCGGCTGACTCTCGCCGCGCGTAGCCCTGATAAAAGAGCTTCGCCCAAAAAAATAAATAGGAATCGTTAGGACATATCCGTAGATACACACTGAGAGAAAAACTTCCAGCGATGTATTACCAGAAAGATACGTATAGAAGGGGTAAGAAGCGTACAATTCTAAACTCCTTCACAATCAGTCAGTGACAATACGTTGACAACAATCGGTGTGCGCCAGCTGTCCAGGTCACGCCCGAGTTCCCGTCCCTGGGTCAGCCGCACAGCGGGTTCACCGGGTTGGTCCCTCTTCGGGAAGGCTCCTGAATAAGAGCTGCTCCGCAAGCTGGGCCGACCACAACACAACGGCCATTATAGCCCAGGCTCCACGTAGCCATTGTGACCCAAAAAAAATACCTACACTATAAAATTCTTTAAAGTTTGACTGTCTTCTGGGTGTTTAATTTGTCAAGTTTTGTGTAAAAAATTACGTTATTTTTGGGAGTGGCCAAATTCAACCGGTAACAAGTGGGGTTGAAAGAACCGCAATCGCGCCAATGGCCTCTTGTTTCAGCATATCAGGAATATTTAAACAGCATATTATTATATTCCTTCTCCGAAGAATTGAAACCAGAAATCATTCTTTCTGTGTCAATAATCAACCGTAAATCCAATGCATTTCTCATTTGTGTCACATAAAAGAGATTATTGTGGAGCTATGCTAATCGATCAGCGTCAGCGCTGCTACGAAATGCAATCATTTCGCGAGAAGAAAGTACGTATCCGTTATGTAGAGAATTACTGGACATTCAGCTTACGGTGCTCTGCTAATCTAATAGTCTGTGCTGCATAGAGATATAAAGGCAGTGGCAATGGACCCCATTCATTATACCGCGCGGCCGGGCTGCCAGCCAAACAGGCTAATTGCAACGCGTATCGAGAAACCTATACACTGTCTCTGAATAGACATTATAATAGGAGAGCTCTTTCTGTGCGTTTGCCTATTAGCATCTAGATCACGGTTTACTAGTAATAAAAGCACAGACGCTAGATATTTAAACTTGCCTTAGTTCGTTGATTGGTGGTGTGACGGCGGTCAAGTGGATAAGCTGCTCTACAAATGCTGATAACCGAAACCAATACGAGATGAATCAAGTAGGAAGTCCTGTATCTAGGTTAACATAAGTATGACACAAGCTGGGCTTTAAGCAGTTTAAGGGGTCAGAAAAAGGAAAAAGAAAAAACATATATATTTTTTAAAAGGGACTTAAAGGACCTCACAAACCGATTAAAGACGACATAATAACAATAAAATAATAAATTGTATAAAATAAAACACCAAATTTAACAACATTGTTTGTATTTTTATTAAACTCCAACCAAAATAGCTGATTGAGCATATATAAAATTGGGCATTTATAAAAAAAATGATATAAAAAAAATTAAATGATTAAATTCGGTTATAGAAATGTCATAAAATGAACATAAAGAAACAAAATTAGTTAATAATAATGGATTTTCTTCAGATAACTCGTGGATAGGGAGTGGCTTATGTATAATATTTAATCAAGTAATATTATTACATAAGAGGTGAATTAGGAATACTGAAATACAACTTAAATACTGAAACAAAACTAAGGACTTATTCTTACGTCCTCGTAGTTATTATACAGGATGATAAAACGGGGCTGCGCTTGAGATTGTAATAACTTTAGGGGTTTTTTTGGATTAATCAAAATATAGAAATGAAATTAAAAAAATAACCGTTTATAAATTTAAAACTCGCCTGGCTTTAATTTCGTAAAAAAAATTGTTGTTGCCGCTGAAAATTAAGAGCATTTCGATGCTAAAGTTTTTTTAGACGGATATTTTTTGCGATTTTCTGTAGAAAAACCAGACTATTTTTCAAAATTCTATTTGTTCATAGGTTTTTTTAGTTTCCTTTTTTACCTACAGTATTTTTTTATCTGTATAATTAAATTTGTCGCGTCGCATTAGACATTCAAAAATGGTAAGTACTATTTGTTAATTTTCTTGGTTAGTCCGCGCCCTTATCAGATGTTCTGAAGCAATTGCAGAGTTTAGTTCCCTGCAATGGAAAGCGTAATATGTGCACTGGCGCTGGTTGTTTTGTTTATTTTCTCTCTTAGCTCTGAATTAACTGTGTTTATACTTATATTAACAATAAAATAAAATTATGTGAATTTACCCGGACACTCTAAATAACACTGTGGTGACTGTAGTGATTGCCGGAGTGCATTAAGCCCACTATTTACAAAATTGTGTATTTTTGTTCAATAAAGAGTTTTATTATTGTTATTATTACTAGTTTTACAATAGAGACGTTCCGGAAAAGTAAAACCTACATGTTAGTCATTTACTTAAATGTCAGTATTTCAACTTTTTTTGAGTCTCTTATTTATGGATTGGCGCTACTTCAGCCTCTTTCGCCAAACTTTGATCCAAGGTTTTCCTCGAAAATGTCTGTCTACACGGCGATTATACTGCTTAATCTCCTATAATTATATTACCCATACAATAGGCATTAAAGCATTCTCAGTGTAAATAATGGTCAACGAAAATTTAAAGTGATATTAAAATATCATAAATAAAATATTCAAGACTTTTATATCCACTTCTGTCAATTTAAAAAGTCTAATTTTATTTTCAGTAATTACCTAGTTTCAACGAAATATAATGAAAAAAATGTGTTTGCAAATAATAGACCATATTAAAACAATCAAGGGTCACAAATCGGATATTGAATATAAGGGGGTATTTCGATAGGTAATGATGTCCTCTGTCAGAGTTTTTGCTTTATGTCTACTGACTGCCCACCCTATATAGTAACTGAAAAAGTAGAATATTCAAAATGGGCATTATTGGATAGAGAATGAGAAATAAATAAATTTAAATAAGAATAATTAATAGTCTTATTTGGACGATCGCGTGCGGATACAAGCCCAATGTTAATCGACCTTAAGAGGAATAATACATGTTAATAAGCTGTTGTAAAAACAAAAACGATCAATCGCACGGTCAATGAATTAGGTCCTTTACGTTAGCCGCGCACAACTAGCGGTCATCCTGTCCTAATCTATAGAATTTCTAAGTGAAAATTAGGTTTTGAATGGTTAGAATTAAATACATAGATATTATTCAAATGTAAGAATAACTTATTCAGCACGTGTCAGTGAACAACGGTCAATAAGTTTTATTCTTAGTTACAATGTTATTTAGGAACTTGTAGCGCTGGTTATTAGGAACTTAAATAAATAAATAACATTCTCAAAAAGGTTCTTAATTCAAGAAGAGTACATTATACATTTTCATTCATCTCATCCATTCTATTGATAATATAATAGTAATTACATTATTATGTGGATAATTATGGGTAGCTCACGGTTTGCCAGCGCTTGTTTTAATGTTCAGGGCGTACTGTAGCCAACTCACCTGCAAAAAAAGAAAAACAAAGGTTATCTCTTTTGTTGAAAAGAAGCGATGTATGAGGCAAAAAAGTCGGCTTATTGTGTATAGGTACTCCCGCGACTTAATGGTTCCATAAAGCTTGGGCCGCAAAGCCAGCTTGTTTTGTGGCTGGTCTAACTCAGCTTCCATTTGGAATTGAATTAAAGAATTCCCTCTGGCGAGTCCTGGGCAATGCACTCTGCAAAGCAGTGTTATATCTGGTGGATTGCCGAGAGAGTCTGGAAACACAGCTTCCTAAGACAGCGGGGTGGATGTTGAACTGTAACCACCTATCTTTAAAATGGCCCGTTTGGGCCGGGCAAAGGGCGCTACAGGTTGTATATGCTTAAAACGCAGGTAGAGGATTCAGCGCTGTTTGTAGTTGTCCGCTGCTGGACAGTGGCGTAGCTGACTGTAGATTGTTTTCGTACCAAAGTCATTGCAACTAATCTCAGAGTGACAAGACGACAAAATTGTTATAACATCGGTGGCGGGTTCTCCCGCAGCATAGATAATATATGTGCTGTACAGCTGAGGATAAGTGAGTACTGGTTCAGAAACCAGGACAGAAAAGTGACTCGTACTTGTTCTTAGGAAATACATGAAATACATGAATATATGAAGGTATTCTTAGAAATACATGAAATAAAATGTTATACGCTGTCATATGGCTACTTTTATTTTATTCTTATTTGTCTCTGACAATCTTCTGCTCTTCTTTCTCGCATATGTGAGAAAGAAATGATAGGATACCATCCGAGAGTAGCAAAACAAATGAGCATCTTAAACTATTTATTTATTAGTTACATATACATTCAAGTGCAAGAGCACAAAAGAAAAGAAATTTACTGACCAGTAAAATTTGGGCATACATCTGCCCAGGTGCTTCTTGATTATTTCCCAAAGTGCTCAGTAAAGTACAACCGAGCCAGCCTTGCTAGGAACGAACTCACTTCCTCAGTCTTATAAGAGTGCCGCGGTTGTGTCAAGATAAACAAATTATGATATTTTTAACGCAGATATTTTATATTTATTTTTAATATTCTACCAATGCCATACCGTCCTTTCGCCTTGCACAAATGCGATACTGCCCATCGCGTCCCATTCATACGAACTTCATTTTTATTGTTGTAATACGGCACGGCATATTGCTGGTAGGGAAATAATTATCATTCAATGATCTAAAATGAATCTCGAGCGATTAAATTAAACTAATTCATCCCCAAAATTATTTTTAACTTTAGCGTGTAGTTTATCTCTTTACCGTAAACAGTATATTAATCCATCTGCAATGCAGGGTTTAATTTTTTGTGTAGTTTTCTATTTGTTTGTTTATAACTGGTACATTGATTTATGTAACCCACTTGAATATCTATAAAATTAGTAGCCTGATTTACATTTTTATTTGAGTACACCGCAGACCATTTCTCCTCCTGCACTGATTTAATTAATAACGGATAGTCAATGTACTTAAATATACACTGTTGACCATTCCTAGTTTTGAATTAACTTACTGATTAATGCAAATACATAATAAATAGGTTTCTTGTGCAACACCAATTCTCCTGGTATAATCGTCTCGATCCATGTACGTAAAATCAAGTTTTGTGTGCCGAAAGAAAATCATGTCTCTCGTTATTATACAGGATGTACGCGTATACCCTAATTGGTTCGTAAATGTGCAGATCATCGGCTGGTCTGAAATCGGCGCGGGCGCAGTTGCCTACTTTCGAAAAATCGCGCAGTCGATTCGAGTGTTCGAGCGGTTGAGTGCGGCGTCGAGTACGGTCGAGTACCGAGTACACTCGCACTCGCCCGCTGAGAGGTGTAATTAAATGCGCGCGTGTAACGAACATCGGTGCGCTTTTTTCGCGGCTGACCCGCCATTGTTCGAGCGCACCGCCGTCGCTCCATCAGCAGCCGATAGGCAATAAATTACAGGCGAAAGTTGCCCACGATCGCTCACACTCACGACCCGACTGCTCTGATATGTATGGCAGGTGCAATGCGCTCGCTCAACACACTCGACCGCTGGGTCGGTGCCGTCTATCACGCTCTGTAACACCTAGACCCCTATGTAGGCAGCGAGATTTCAGGCGGTGAGCTTTACAAAGACAAAAAAGCTCTACCATAGTGCCTAAAAGCAGCCGACAGGTACTTTGATAGCCCAATCAAAAGAAAGCGATACTAACTTACCAAGTGCAAACCGAAAAATAAGTGTTAATCTGAACAGTTTGGAGGCGTCAATGCTACGGGTGAATCCGCCATTCGGGGATGTTAAAACTTATCGTCTTGTCACCCTGAGATGAACGCAAGGACTTGTGTACATTTACATTCCGCGTACCCAGCTCCGCCACAAGCTTGTAAGAATCCAACGTCTTCAATCCAAGCACTGGGAAAAGCCACCCAACGGGCAGCCTAACTCCCTTGCTACCAGATTTGGATGAATTCCTCCATCCTCCCGTCTGGTCACGGGTTCGAGGACTCTTGCGCGGTTTCTACCTGATTTTGGCGGGGCCTAATGGGTCGGCGTAGCTCCGGCCATATGACTATCTTATTACACCGGTCGCCCGACTCACAGCCCAGATCCCATCCGGTAGTCTCCGCGAAGAGGGACTAATCTGGTGAAACCCGCTTTGCGGTCGGACCTGGGGTAACACCTCAGGCGGCCCTGTACGGTTGATGTATTGGTATGTTTATCAACCTTGCTCAACTCACGAATAGCCGGGGGAGTCTAGTTGTGTAATGCTTCTTAAGGCACAGGGGTAGCTGTTGACCCGGTGTCACCTATCCTTAGAAACGACCTGTTGCTACCCGATCTCGGGTAGCTCTTCGGTAAAGGACGCCACGGGTCCGCGATAGTTCCAAGTAACGAAATACCGCGTTATCACACCAGGCAGAGGTCGCGCAAGCGATTTCGAGCCTGGGATCAGACGAGTGGACGGAGAAATCCGACCTAATTTGGTACTCAGGGGGTGAAGCTGCCCGCTGGGTGGCAATTCCCAGTGCCTCGCCGTAAGGCATAGGATTCTGAAGGGCAGTGGCGTAGTTGAATTGTGGATATGTATTGTCCAAATTCTGTACGTTTCATCTCGGAGCGATATAGCAATAAAGTTCGTTAAAACGCCTCGGGGTGACGGGTTCCCCGAGTAGTCTAAAATCCATTGCCATAGGAATCCACGCTTCCAGACTCCCCCGGGTCTTTGCCAATTTAGCAACATGGCCGATGAACCTATCAGTGTGTCAAACGCCCAGGGACGTCTGAGGTGTTCCCTCAGATCCGCACTTCGGCTTCTCCAGGTTAATTCCCTCTTCTGGGAGGCTCCCGGTTGGGATTTGAACCGTGAGTTGGGTCGATCAAAGTTAACATATGTACATGTGGTAATCTGCACGGCCCCATTAGGCCCCTGTTAATTTGAACAGTTGAAGTTCGCGAATTGCTGTAGGTGAACCCACCATCTCAGGATGTTATAACGATTGGACTAACACAATCAACTGATCTAGTTCCGCCACGGCCCAATAGAGTCCCACCTCCGACAGCGAGGGCACTGGCAATCCAGTGGAGCTCCAGCTCCCGTTTACTATTGTAGAAATGATTACTCCTTTCACTAGAATGGTCGCAGCTCGGAGTCACTTGCGCGAGCCTCCACCTGTTGTGAGCCTATTTCACTGTGAACCCGTGACGCCCTTTGCTTGCGTTGATCACCGCTATGGGGTGGCCAACGGGTCATTTCTAAGGATGGTTGATAACAGGTTAGCATCTACCCCACTGTCTTAGCATTTGGAGCCTAATGGGGATGTGCAGCTCCGGTCATAATGGCCAACTCTTATTTATCATGGTCGGTTCACGGAGCAGCTCCTATCCGGGAGCCTCCTCGAAGAGGGACCAACCCAGTGAACCCGCTGTGCGGCTGATCCGGAGACGGAGCCTTGGGCGGAACTGGGCGGTTGACGCACTGATCGGTTTACCGGCCATGTTGCTCAATCGGCAGGCACGCGAATGTGTCTGGGAATGTAATTTCCCTAAAACGCGGGGGTAGTTGTTGACCTGTTGTCACCTATCCTTAGAAACGATTCGATGGCTACCCGTAAAGGATGCCTCGGACTCGCGATATTTCCGAGTGACTGAATGCCGAGTACATTACATCAGCTCCCATCCGGTAGCCTCCTCGAAGAGGGACTACCACAGACTACCTAAGGATGTATATTGCAGTTCTTTGACAGCTAGCAGTTGTTATGCGACGAGAGAACCTCTCGGGCGGTCCTGAGCTGCTGTGCAATAGCCGGTTTGGTAGCCCCGCTGCTCAACCGGCGAATTGCCAGTTATAAAAAATAAATAAAGATCTAGATAATTTCAGATTACCTAATATTATATAATATAAATATACTTATATTCAATTTTTATAAATACTTATGTAGAATTCGTATTGTAATTATTGTAAACATTTATTGGGAGTTTAATCGGCTCGTATACAAAAGTATGTAATTTTTGTGATGACTATCTAATTTCTACATATTTATATTATTGCAACGTAAAAAAATAAATAACTAGACTAAGTGTAGGAACCAATTGGTTTTATATATTTTTTTTTTAAACAAATGAAATTTACTTAATTGTCCAGTCTCCCCACAGTCCCAACGTTCTTGCCAAACACACAAACTTGCCGTTGCCGCAGGTTTGTGTGTTTGGCAAGAACGGACATAAACTTCCGCACACAAACACATAAACTTTCCGATGTCCCAGGATTACGTGTACCTACTATTACGTGTACGATTATTTTCCATTCTTGCCTTTGATGAATAAATTCCCCTTGTACTTGGTCGTTTACAATAATTGGGAGCGTGACGCGGTCGCGCGGGGTCGTAAATCCGTCCGGAAAAGAGAGAGATGCCTCCGATGCGACGGATCGATCTACTCTCACTTTTCCCACGCGACTCGCCACCTTATGGGCACTTTTTTTTAATGCGGGACATCTTTAATGGGCAACTGTCTGTAGTTTGTAGCGTCTGTGGCGTGACACTGCCTATGGCTCTACCGCTCACCATTGTCTCGTGTCATTTTCTATTTCGACCGATTCTCCCATACTTTCATTACGCGCCATTCGCCTTCAACAATCACTCATTCATTCATTCATTAATTCATTCACTTTGAGACACTGTTATGCTAATGATTATAACTAACGACTCATTTAAAGTACTAATTTAGCACTTCGATTGAATAACATCGCCACGGAATAACCTTTCATTGCCCTCAATGACGATTTCATAATTACATAATTATATTTCCAATAGAAAGCACCAAATTATAGCAAGACGAAATTAATTAAACACATTTGGGAGTCTGGAAACGTACTCATCCTAACAAGCAGGCGTTGAGAAGTGTCAATACAACGGGCGAACCCGCCACTCCGGGATGCTATAACGAACGTTATCGTCTGGTCAACCCGAGATGTGCGCAAGGACTTGTGGACATTTACATTCCACGTACCCAGCTCAATCACATGCTCGTATCCAATGCATCACAGCGAGGCACTGGGAAAAGCAACAAGCAGGCAGCCTCACTCCCTTACTACCAGATGTGTGCTGATTTCCCCATCCTCCCGTCTATTCATGGGTTCGAGGCCGCTTGCGCGGCTTTTACCTGATGTTAGCGGTAATTCGTAACTCGAATGAATCGGGGATCCGAGCCGCCCTTTGCCCGACAAGCTCACACGAGATCGGATGGCAAACGGATAGTTTCAAAGGATAGACGATATTAGGTTAACGTCTACCCCCGCCGTCACAGGAAACGTACATTTGCAGGCCCGGTTATTCGTCGTGCGTCAACCGCCCAGGTCCGCACGAAGGATTCCCCAGATCCGCATTTCGGCTTCTCCAGGTTAAGTCCCTCTATGAGGAAGCTACCGGATAGGAGTTGACCGCAAGTAGAGCCGACCAAAAGGTGATAAACGCGATCGTCTGGCTCAAGCTGCACCGAACCACTAGGACAAAAAAACGAGGGTAGTTGGTGACCTTACGTCGCCTATCCTTAGAAACGGCCAGTTCGAAATCGTTGCGATACGTTCCAGGATGAACGAATGGCAACAGCCATTATAACATCCTGAGATGACGGGGATGCAACTGTCATCGAACACTACTTTTCCAGTTTACCCCGGTAATTAGCCGGATTCAACAATGCTTACAAGTGCGGGCAGTGATTTCCGCTCAAGACCCGCTCGAGGGAATTGCCCCAGAGCTTGTAGATACACGTGCAGATACAAGTGTAGGAATAATCGGTGAGGTCTTCCGAGGAAAATTTACTTGTTCGAGGAGGATACAGGATGGGAGCTAAACCATGAGTTAAGCCGGCCAACAAAACAAACTGGCCATCGTGACCCAAGCTGCATGGAACCGTTCGAGCCCCGCACATCGAGCAGTGAGGACACACGGATTGGTACTGATTTTTCATCCCCTTCTTAGACAAACCTAGGGCTCAGTGAATTGATTGGGAATCTAATACATCAGAAGAAGTTAGTACTACAAGTCATGCTCAATATTTGTATGTTAAGACTGATCTTAATCCAGCTAAGGCCGTTTACAGACAATTTTAACATATTAGTTGGAAATGACGAGAGTTGATTTTTTCCAACAATCCTTAGTACGAGTTTCTGTGATTTTAAAAGTGGATCCAAAACTTGCTTAGTGCAGGCACCCCATACAATTATGGCATAGATTTATTGACTTTGGCACAATGCTTTATACACTATTTTGATGGTTGCAAACGACAACATGTTTCTTAATACCATAAAACCATAGAACAATTTGCGAGTTCTTGTCGTTAAGTTGGTGACTTGGCTCTCCCAGTTCGTCCTCTCGAGAGCCCTAGATAGATTTATTAATTTACCCTTTTTATTGAACTACAAGAACAGCTCTGTTTTGACAAAGTGCAAGTAGGTATATGCGTGTATTTTCAGATAACGATCTATATGAGATGAATCAGGACAGCGTAGTCCGAAAGTAATGTAATTGGATTTGTGAGCATTAGGCGTTAAAACATTTCTGTTTAACCAATATTTTACCTTGTTTCTATTAGCTTGAGCTATATTAAATGCTTCTTCCCAACTTCGAGCATTTACCAGCAACACCATGTCGACTGCATATTGCGATAAATCGCAATATGACCGCATGTAATTTGTCCATTTATTGGAAGGTCACAGAGGTCATTGACGTAAATCAACAATGGTAGCGGTCCAAGTACAGTCCCTTGCGGTACACCGAATGCCGCTTGCTTGGTTATTATTGGCTGTTGCTTGGGTCTGTTCTTTCAGGTAACTACTAAACCACTTAAGCTCTTTAACACCAATTTCATAGCCGATTAGCTTATCTAGTAGAATAGAGTAGGAGACCGTATCGAAGGCCTTAGACAGGTCGAGGAAAATAGCCATAGCCTTTCTATCTTAGTCAATATTTTTTGCAACGTATTCAGTAACAGCATTTATAGCCTCGTTCGTTCCACGTTCCTGTCTAAAGCCATATTGATTTGTCGAGATGAGATTGTTGCTTTCGAGGGGCTTTGTGGGTCTAATTTTCACAAGTTTTTTCGTAAATCTTTGATATTATGCTTAGTAATGAGATTGGACAATAATTAATAATATCATCATTGCTGCCAGCTTTGTATATTGATTTTATTTGAGCAGACTTTAATCACAGCGTGAAGACACGTGTTATAAAGCTTAAATTGATCATGTGCACCAATGGTTGCCATATTATTTCTGCAGAGTCTTTAAGGCTTTTTACTTGGATCGTGTCTTCTCCTGTTAAGCAATCATTACGAAGGCTCTTTATTATCTTTAACACCTTGTCTTTGAATGTTAGTTTAAATCGTTTCAGGCATTTTGGTGCAATTTGAACACCATCTGCGAGTTCTAATTCTGTTGTCAGCAAGTCTAATTATGTTTTGAGCTAAATTACACCCTATGTAAGTGTATTACTCATTAGTATAGTTCAAAATGTCGCCTGCGTTTTCATCAAAGGTTTTAATTACCTGGTTTACTTTTAGGGTCATGGTTTCTGCTTTTACACTTTTACCAAATGCAATGTATTTAATCATTCTATAATGTCTTTTCATGTCTCCACTTGCTTGCGTGATTTATTCTTTATAGTAGCTTTCCCTTGTGATCTTTATCAGTCGCGTACATATATTTCTGTGCGTTTTATAAAAAGACCATAACTGTAGGTATATCATTTGGGTTTTGCTTTAATTACTTACGAATATTATTCCTTTTCCTTATACTAAACATTACGCCATCTGTAATCCAAGGCTTAAGTTTTATCTGTGATCTTGGGAATCTTGGTTACTTTCTTGGAAGTTGAGCTCGTTAAACACTCCGTGTAGATGTTTAAGAATTGCTCAGCAACAACCTCGGCATAGTCCATTTCCAAGCCAGGAGTTCAGTTAGATTTTCATGGATGTTCAATAAGCAAGTTGTAATCTGTAACCAGTCTGCAGGCAGTTGTGTTATTATTATTTTGTCTCTTGTTGTTTACTAATAATTATACCAGTTACGTAATGCACAGTTAGTAGGAGAACGATTTTATTGGCATTTTTGACTTTATTATAAAATGAGCTATGAAATTATTGTTGAACCATCTACCCTCGTGAGTGTATTAATAGCTACTCTAAGATCATGGTGAGCTAATAAGTTCAAGTAATCAGCTTGTATGTGTTTTTCGTTTACAATATTAATGTTGATATCGCCCGTTATGATTATGTCACCTTCGTGGCCGTATTTTGACATTAAATTATCGAGGGATTGCAGGAAATTCGACACATTTTGGTTACTGCGACACTTATATATGGCAAATATATGTAGGCAATCATCTAAGAGTTGGCAGTTGGCATCATCCACACTGGCTTATGTTACCAATGCGCTTATAGGAGACTTGATATAAACCACTACCTCATCTGTTTGTGACTAATGACATTGTTAATGTCCGAAACAATGGTTCAGGTTCTCATGAGGATTAGCAGGCAGGTCGCGTATTTCATATTTCGTAGCGATATGGTGGTAATCTATCGCATCCAGTCTATCTTCAAGGAAGGAAAAATGTTTGATAAGAATCACGTTGGATTCCTCCGCCTTTTTTATGTATGCGAATTTTTGGTCACACCGGTGATAGGTTTATTTATTTCGTCATAGTTCGAAGACATTCGTAAAATAGCCTATTGTTTTGTGCAGCAATTTCAGCAGATTTGTTTCCACGTAATAGAAATGTGTCCTCAATATTTCCAGCAATGTGTGCAGTAATAAGAGACTTAAATGAGGTTAATTCCTTTCTGAAGGAGATTTCTGACAAAAAACCGTTGGGAGATTGGCTAGATGATGGCGTAGACTTAATGGTTATGTTTGAATCCCTGTTACATTGATATGTGTCGCTGACGGTATAATGTGGCGAATGCACATTTTTACGGCCTTTCCAGCAGCACATGGATCGCATTTCCTGTGGTATGGAGTATAATTTTGCAATCCGATCATTTTATAGCATCAGTCAGGTCCTTAATTTCTTTGTCGCATGTTTTGCACACTGGAGAAATCGGTGCCACGATTTTGTTTAGTTATTGATCCGATAAAATGTTATATTATGATGCGTATAGGTGTAACTGACTTTAATCGGTTAATAAAAAATATTTGTTTTCTTTCTTTTCTTCTAGAGATTTTCCCGGATACGGGGAAAATACCACACTGACAGTCCTGCATTTTTATCAGATCTGTAGTGTTTATCGGATGAGATAACATTCAAGTTGACTTTTGTGCGTAATGTGGGGCAGTCGCCTGGGGTTTTGACCAAACAAGTTGTCAATTTATTGTTGTTGCAACGTACTAATCACAACGGTTTCGGCCTTGTATTCTCAAAGATCTTGATTCCCCAATGCAATAAATACTTACGCTCTAATGCATCATCCGCTGTTATAAATAAAAAAAATATCATCCGTTCAAAAACTCAGTATTTTCTATACGGCAACTCGGCTGCTAAGCAATAAAACAAGTATCTGCTTCTGATCAAAATTTTCAGGAGAGTCAATACAGGTTCAAGACACTGCACAGGTAAAACTGTTAATCGTATATTGGACTCACTTAGAGCCATCGCTGTACATTTTTGGAATTATAGCCGATACATGAAATTAAATAAACTTAATACGGATGGTTTTTCGGTACTTAGGAAGTACAAATTCTTCTAAGGTAAAACATAGTAAGTAGTCACATCCTTAGTTATTCATTAGAAATTTAAGAATGTTTTATCACAATGTAATAGACTTTATTGTAGATACTTGGGGTTCGATAAAGAATTACTATTATATTTATAATTTCTTCAAAATACCCCTCGAATTACATTACATTACATATACGAACGAACGTTTGTCAGTAAATAAATTTTGGATAATTAATAATATTTCTTGTAATAAATGTGTATTAATAATTATTATTATTGGGGTTTTTCTATTCAATTTTTTATTTTATTTTTATAATTTATGTTTTGTAATAGCGCGAGCGATCAATCGTATTAATGTCACCGAAGTGTTCATAATAAACCGAGATATATTTAATATTTTCTAATTACAGCAGCAATATCTTTTCGGCAAACTCCTAACTAGCTTTCTGTACTCTTCCTTAGAAATTTCCTTCCATTCTAATTTTAAAACATTTTTTAGTGTTCATTTCGACGTTATTGTATGAGTTCCGTATCTTACAATTCAAAATACTCCCACAAGTGTTCTATTGGGTTGAGATCAGGAGACTGGGCTGGCCAATCCAGAAGGTTCCATGATTTCCCTGAAACCACTTCATTGTCATCGCTGATTTTTGACAAGGTTGTCTTGTTGAAAATTGGCATCTTCTATATTCGTCTCTGAAGATTTTAGAAAATTATGGTTGTACAGCAGTTTCCAATACATTTATGTATGTACTTGGTGGAATTCATCCGTACTTCAAATACTCCATCACCGCCATGCAACTGCTCTTATACTGCTTCCTGTGTGTTTCACTGTGGGGACGACGCACTCGGGAAACTATATTTCATCCACTCTTAGCCGTACATATTTCATATTTCAAATTTATTTCAAGTAAACCATTTTATTATTATGATTTAACCCATGCTTATAGCAGTAAAGTGATAAAGCAATACTATATCAAAATTTGACTTCGTCAGACACACAATATTAGGTCAATTCTCCTCTGTCCAATGTCGATGCCTAACAGCTCAATCTAGCTGATATTTTTTGTTCTTGTTAGAGAGCCATGGCATTTTCCTTGCTTTGCAGCCTGTGCGGGCAGCATCTGCGAGCCTTCTCCGTGCTGTCCTGGCACTAACTGGTGTTCCAATTTCTTCAACCGAAGCAGCAGCGAGCTCGAAAGAAGTTTTATTCCGATTTTTCAAAGACTGTCGAATCAATATCCGGTCCTCACGGTCCGAGGTAATTCTTTTCCGACCTGTTATTTGTCTATTGTCATGAGACTTGTTCTTCTAGAAACGTTTGATGGTAGATTGTACGGCACATCGTGAGCATTTTATAATTTTAGCAATTTTGACTGGCGACTAGCCTTGTTCGTTTAACAACTGGATTCATAAGCGTTGTTGCACACTAAATTCATTTCTTTTCTGCATTTTGTAGCAAATAAAGATAAATTTAAAATGGTTTTAAAAAACACAGCACTCATGGAGGCGATTGTCCACAGCGAGTAAAGATGGCAAACTGGGGTCTTGCGAAATAAACAACGATTAAGGATTTGTGGCAGGTGTTTTAAGGCCCTATAAAATCTTGCCTATTATCTAAATTATCCTTAAAAGATACTGACAAACTGTTAAAAACATTAAAGGGATAATTTCCGTAAATTTTCTAAAAATATAAAGATGTCTAATACTTTTGGCTTGGACTTATTAAGGCTGTACATTTCAATTAAACATTTCACTTTAACGTGCGACCATAGCGCCTATCCCGAGGGTTGCGTCACCATAAACCCAAAGTAAATTAAATATGTCAAAGCCGTAATGCAATACATTTCAGAGAAACAACTTCCATTTTATAGAAAACATATTATTTGGAAGAGTTCCTATGCCGTACATATAGAAATACATGTATTAGATTAAATTGCATAAGTGAACTTTATTTTCTGTTTGGTTGTATGGAATTTTGGAATTGAGCATTAAAATGGACTTATGTTACGCATTT
>JAOPUG010000333.1:1610718-1621285 GCA_027564375.1 Micropterix facetella | reverse complement strand
AAAGAAAAATGGGTAAATAGCTCCAACGAGAATTACTAACACCCTAAACAAAAAGATAAATTTATTTGTTAGGATAAAATAATAAAATTAAAAATATTATTTTTCAGTGAGTAGGTACTAAAACAATACAAATAACTATTAACTTATATTTCATCAATTTATATTGTGGTTTATTGTGCAAAATTTTCAATTATATTAAAAGTTTATAAGCGGTAACACTATAAAAAAAAATGACAGTTCTGCAGGATTTTCATGTCTGCCGTGCTTTCACACCAAAACACGACTACTCCAGCTCAAAAGTATGGGCGCTTTCTGTGGAATGTGCCCTAAAATTCCATACATTGCTGGTGCTGACGTTTGCTACACCGCATGCTGCGTACTCGAACCGCAGAGAGCCCGAAGGGAACGTACCTTATATAGAATAGTTAAAATAGCGCTGCCATTTCAATTATTATATTTACTAACATGCTAATAATTCGCTGCCATAATAAACAATGAAATCCTACCTTGAACACTTCAGAGAAAAATCCTGAGCCGATTTTCTCCGGAATGAAGTCGTCGAACGGGTATAAAGCAGCGACCGCCGTTCGCAGCGCCTTGCAGGAAGACCCAGTGACAAGGCGATCGCTGCCAGGCGTCGTGTTACCCGAAGAGCATTCACGCAGACACTCATCCTCGCACGACCCACTGTCACTATTTACACTGTCAAGGGCCGTCAGTTCGCCCGCCTCGCGGCTTTTCGCCGGTCCAGCGTCCACTTTATGTAACCGACTGTCCGATTTGCCATTCTTGTAGTCGCGATTCGTGAAGCTCTCGGCGATCTTTAGCACTTTCGTCGGCTTCCTCTTGAAATTATCGTCGCCGTTAGTTTTCTTATAACTCCCGTCCGCATACCTATTGTGTTGCATTATTGTTCTTTAGGCATAACACATAAAATCTTCTAAATTCTCATTGCGGCGCAAACCTACCCTACTTCATACATGATCGCCGTTTCTTCTAACGACTTTCGAGAACGACCACAGGCGATTAATAGTCATTTTAAATGTACAACTGCGACGCCGCACGCATTCCAATACAAATCGAATTTAATTCGATTGTTTGTTTACGAGAACCCAAGCCGGTCACCATTATCCATATCAAAAACAATCACTGTAAGACGAAAATGTAATCACCGTCACAATTTAAAACGAATAAATAAAAGAAAACAGTCCGAAAACTGAAAGCACCAATGTGTCAAAAGGTGTTTATATTTAATATTTTACTAAAGAAGTGCACTCGCGAACGCCGCGAACCGATCGCCTCGAGCAAAGCGGGCGCAAATAAAGAGAAAAATGTGAAAAGAACATAACAATGCAGGCGCTCTCCACAAGCTTTCACCAAACGTTCGCCATAAACAACCGCAGCTAGACTTCGGTACAAGAATGTCATCCACTCGCACTTTGATGCACAGGGAGGCGAAGCGCGAAAACAATCGTACGTTATGCAATATCGTACTTGGAATCTAAGAAGAAAAATGCATGATTCCAATTAGTCGATTGCGGGTTTCTACATAATATATCAGCAATGCCCAATCGAAATATTACATTAATTATTAACCCCACCCCTCTCCGCGCCAAAAATATCATGATGGATAACGTCTCCAAAAATTGAACGAGTCAATCTTTCAATCAAACCGCCTTTTCGGACGGAAAGAAACACTTGCAAACAGGCGGAGAAGGGGTGTATCTCTGCCATAATCAGTGACGGCACTAGCCACGAAAAGCAATGGAATTCTTTGTAGATATGAACATTGACCGACTCTTCTTACACCTTTCATGCTGGAAGACGTTGGGACATTCACAAACAAATAAAGTAGCCATTTATCAATATATACGATATGATTTTGTTGTTGTTAAGGGTTAAAGCAGTTAGTCAACCTGAAATTGTCATTTTTTTCAAACTACTCGACATCGTGCCTGTAACGACAACTTCGCCAGAGAGATTTTTCAACACCCTCTGCCGCTTTAAAATATATGTACTTGAGATCTACGATGGAACAGAAAATAGTCTGAACAATATTTCAACCCTTAAAACCCATTAAAAAATCTGGGTGTTTTGAACTTGAGACCTTTCGTTAACTAAATCATTAAACGCTATCCAGTCTGACGTACAATCTTCGGTCTGTAGGTTAGGTGCATGACTTGCTGACAGAAGATTTGTACGGCCATTTCTCCTTCGCGGTATAATATTTAGACCCAGACTCCACTTTATAGTAGAAGTCACCATCGGCAAGAAGACCGATTCTCTTTTCAGGAAGTGTGGAGAAGAAGATCACACTGCGCGTCATCTTGTACGAGTGTCACACTCTAATCAACTTACGGTTAAATCTACTGAAAGGGCGCAGCCGCAATGAGACAATTCAAAGACCCCATAAAGCAGCTTAAAATATCACAAGCATTTCTCAAAATGGGCAAACACCAAAAATAAAAGTGTCAGGACTAATGGCAGGATATATTGCCCTAAACGAACACTTCACAACCATCGGAAAGAGGACCGACCATCTTTGCAGAAAATGTGGAGAGGAATATGTACCACTCGACATCTTGTGTTGAGCGTTAAGCTCTAGCCAACGATATGGAGACCCTAATATGAACTATAAGGAAACCCTTAGCTGAAACTCAACGAACTGCATACGGCGCAAAACTGTAATACTATACCGCCTCTATAAGAAGAGTTGACTATCAGGCGCGAATAGACGACCCTCAAGACCACCGTGAGCGTCCCACAACCAGGACACATCGGACGGCACAATGCTTCTGTTCATCTTTATCTGGTACCGAATTGGGTACCAGATAAATATGATATCTGATATTTTTTGGTTATTTTTATTTGTTTTCCATTCTTTTTTGTAACTTTAATAATGGTAGTTATTGTGTTGTTAAGAGTGTTTTTATGGAGTTATTGTTATTTATAGAGTTATCCAAAGTTGCGCAAAACTGACGCAAAACTGCAAAAAATTGTAGGATATATAAAAAGATCCTTTAGCAAGAGGAATATTAAATCGTTTCGAAGTAGCTTAAAATTATTAGTTGGTCGAATTATCTCCTATCGAATGACTCAAATAAAATGATCCATGAAATTAACAATAAATTAATTGAACCTTTTAATCTCAATTTTCCAATGGAAACATGCAAAATAAATCAAGATTTAAATACAAGAAAATGGCCAGCGAAATGCATTAAAAAATTGTCAAAACAACTACGAATTCTATATAAAACCAATAAAATAAGGATCGGCGAAGAATTTAAAATATACCATCAGAATTACAAAAAAAAAAAATACAGAAAAATGTTACGAAAAACCAAACAAATTCTTATACGAAACGAAATATTAAATTCTTCAAATGTGAGTATAGCAGTGTGGAACATAGTCAATCGAGAGATGGGAAAATCCACTATTACAGTAGCGGCCCTAGGGCGGTATAAGTGATGCGACCGCACCGGGTGCCGTCATGGAGGGCGCCAAAATCAACTCAAAACCGGCGCTCAAAACTCACGAAACTTCCCCAGATCCTCGAAGTTCTATGAATAGTTGGATAGAAGCGTCAATTAGATTGCAGAATTTCAGTGGGATAGACAAGCAATTACAAAAACAGATTGAAGACGAGAAATCAAGGTGGGTTGCTATCCTTGAACGAATGATGTCCACGTGAGTACTTCCTTGGTCTCCGTGTTGCCGTCGGGTGGCGTGAGTACGGAGAGCCGAAGACAAAATGCTGATGCATTGCTCCGTTTCACGTGAGCTTTCATAATCGCTCAAGAACCACATCACGGTCCGGACGAGCTGACTTGATCACGTCTCCGATTCCGCCATCAACGACTCACGAACATTAGAGACGCCCACTAGCCGACGAGCCGAACCCTGTGGCGACCTTCCTATCAGCCGGGCGACTCCTCATGCCCCCAGGGAAGTATGAAGGCATACGGAAGCGCATTCAATATTAAGCTCGAAATCCATGCCCTAAAATTATTGTGCTCGGTTTTTTTTCTTATTATTACAATTTTTTCTATTATTTATTAAATTATATTTTATATCGTCCGTTGAGTTTCCTTTCCAATTTCTTAAACTAAAAAACTTCCCCGGCACAAAGTTAATGAAATGCATTTATTAAAGTAAGTACCAAAGAGTTGTCATCCCTGATCACCATTTATCACGCGTATTTATTGTTTTTTTTTTAGTTGTAAATCCAGAAGGATCTCTTTCAATGTAGGTAAGCGTAGGTATATGTATGGAATAAAGATAGGTAAAGAAAGACCTAAGTACCTACATGGAAAATGAAATTAAAATTTCTTTCCGTTAACGTAAAAAAATACCTATGTACCTGTCAAAAATCCACCGAAGAAATGGCAGAATACCTACCGTTCTTTATTGCTTATTCCAACAAAATTATAAAGTAAATACTTAATTAAATAATTAAGTAACAATAAACCTTACATCAAAATGATCTTCACAGCAGTGGACATGGCTTGTAGCTGTGAGAGGATCTGCTTTTTGTATAGCCTTCATCCACTTTTATCTCATTTCAGCTTTTGTCTGTAAAATAAAAACAGCTAATTAGATATTTTTACACTTGAAGTAGTACACAATGGCACAATACAGTACTTTCTGACCATTTTACCCACATACGTGAAATAAACTCGATAAAATAAATGATGGAAGAGGGCGCCGCCAACACCTGAGTAGCGAGAGCTCCAAATGTATTTCGTAGTGACGTTCCAGCGGGTCACGCGGCCGGCCACTCTCGAACGAACACTTTGAGCAGTTTACTCTTCAATATCTCAACCATTTTTAAAGATAAAAATAAAGAGAAACGCAGTTTTACTCCTGATTTAAAAGCGATGGCCAGATGCATTATCATTACCAATTTATCAAATTATTATTATCATTATCAAATTACTAAATTATCACATATTCCTATGCAGACTGGCGTGAAATAGGAAACTATAAATTTGTAAAACCGAATGCAATTTTCTTATTTTATTCATTTTTTTATGTATTGTTAAGCTTTATTCATTGTATCGTATAGGCTATGTTTCAACAATTAGTTCAGATTTTTTCGAAATAAAATTTAATTGAATTGACCTGTTTGCCTGTAACACTGTAATTTTTAAAAATTATATTTTATTTGTGTCTACTTATATAAAATGTGTACTAATATAAAACTTTTGTATCATATATTATGTATGTGAAGTAAGGAAAATATGTTAAAGCATATCGAAAAATAGACATAGCTACAGGTGCCGACGGTGCTGGAATATGTTCGTTTCAGCGGCATCAGATCTTGAGTATTTTTACTTGCCTTCATCTATTTTAAACGGATTTAATAAACCTATCCATAGCATACGATAACAATAATATATCGCAGGTATACGATTATGTATTCTTGAAGCAAAGACAATGAAGTAACCATAAACAAAACCAGTATTGCCTTTTAAAAAAACCGCAAATGTCAAATGATAGAACTGTCACAGTTTGGCGCTTTGTTTGTAATTACGTTCTTATATTATTTTTATGATTATAAATTTGTAAGCGCATAATATCAATTCTATTAGGTTTTATTAGAAAAGCGTTTACTTATCGTTTTGGCTGGACGTGTAGTACAACATGGTAACAATCTTTTGTAATTTATAGGTTATGTTTCTGTTGTTTTTTGTGCTAATTCAAAGATTATTGTTTCTCGCAGGCACGCAACGCTGAGAAGGCCATGTATGTCTCCCAATCAATTATGTTTAATTGAAAAATAGTGGGAATATTTCTTAATTTTTGTTGTTTTTTAGGACGACGCTAGCGCGGTGGCGGGCAGCACAGGTGCAAGAAAGCGGAAGCACGGTGAAAGAAAGGCGACCGTACCTAGCCTCAGAGTGCAATGATTTACCGCAGGCTGAGAAATGGAGGTTACAGATTGTACGGGAGATCGCAAAAAAGGTTGCACAAATTCAAAACGGTAGTTTTACAAATTTTTATTTTTTGAAAGTTCTGTACTAAAGCAGCGATAGAAGAAACGGCAATGTGTCCCCCATGCATACAACTATTTTCCCCACCTCCAAGGCTCGTGAATGAACCCAAGGCAGATAGAGGAATTAGGTGTGTCACTTCCGAGAAGTTTGTAATCAAGTGCAAAATGCGACTTTTTCTCACATACAGATGCTGTCATCTTGATTATAAACCGCTCAGGAGCAACTCGCCTATTTTCTCTATCCGCCTTGGATGGGTCAAGATAATAAAAAATGTTTTTTTAAAAATATTTTCTATGCAAGTTTTTAGTTAAAAATTGAATATGGCTTATTCCAAAATCACTCCCTTATCGAAGTATCAGGAGATCATGTTACATAAGGAGCTATCAATCTGATCCGTACAGGACGCGTCAAAGATCTTGATCCCCTCTCGAAAACACTGGCTCAAAAATGCATTCACATGT
The DNA here is from genome assembly GCA_027564375.1 of Micropterix facetella. NCBI lineage: Eukaryota > Metazoa > Arthropoda > Insecta > Lepidoptera > Micropterigidae > Micropterix > Micropterix facetella. The sequence goes on along the minus strand of JAOPUG010000333.1, from coordinate 1,614,828 downwards.
ATAATTACAAGCTCATCAAAAACTCCACACGAGACAGAAAATCAAATTGCCTTGTGAAAGACTATAGCCGCTATAGGACACCTAACACCCTCGACAGTCTTAGATGTCAGCGCACCACAGCATATTTCAAATTGATGTTTTGCATTTAAAAACAAATTACCATTTTAGCAAAGTTGACATTTCGACGCTATGACAATTCAATCGAGGCGTTTTTTTTTTACCAAACTCCATTTGTCATTTTTTATAATTTTTGACATTCAAATCAGTTTTGATAGATGGCAAAGACGGGTATCGATTCCAAACATTCGTTTTGCGATAAAACCGTATACGTCAGAGATATTGTGAGGCAAAACATGAGTAGTTTTGACAAAACCACACTTTGCTACACTTATTTTTACTATAAAACCACATTATTTTCAGTGACATCTGTGGTCATGTCAAAAAATCTGTTCGAAACGTCACTGCTTTGTATAAAGATTATTGTTGTTGCATCATGGCCGCAAATACACCTTTTTATTTTAAATGACAAAATCCGGATAACACAGACAATGGGGGGAGACAATGGGACAATCCGGATAACACAGATTATGACGACAATTGTTCCCGTTCGTAAATGTGTAAAAAGCAGGCGTTTTGTGATATTTTCAATTCATTAGTAAACGAGTTCGCAGGTTAGCGAGTTTTTTTAATTTTAATATTTTTCATAATTCTTTTTGTCTCGCAATGTAACAAGTATTTCTTTAATTGTTTTTTTTAAATAGTACACCAAAATGAGAATTTAAATACCTTATTGCATCTGGACATATTTTATGACGAAACTCCACTTGTAAACCTTCAGGTTCATTTTTCGCTATGATGTGCTAATACAAGAAAATATTTATATAATCCCTAGAATATCTTGATAGATGGACATTCAAAATATTTTTCTTTAAAAATTTAGTATATATACTAAAATTGCCAGGCAGTTTTTAGGTTCTGAAAAATAACTCTTTTAACATATGGGGTTTTGTCAAAAAACGCCCCAATTACACAGTACACAATATGACTTACATTACATTTTTTTCCAATATATCCTTACATTTAAAAACCTCAGAATTAAATAATGCCTTGAATGATAAACATTCACTATATAGTTCTACTACATCTATATCTTTTAAAATTGATATTCCATCATTCACTTGCAATACAATATCTAAATTAGAGCAATGCTTCTTGATTGCATCATCGTTCAAATCGAACAAGTTATTCAAAAAAGAAAAGATATCGCTGCATTTCTGCAGTTGGTCAAATCTTTCTGAGAATGCTTCTTTTGCGGTATCCAATATAGAAAAATAGAAATCAACTTTGAATTTGACTGTTGCATTGATTATTTGATCATCTTATCCTTCGTAATTGAAAAGTCTTTTTTTGGTTCGTTTCCTTGGCACTGGAAATTCTGGTTCAATTTCATGGTCAGCTGCAAACAAGGTTGCTTCATCAGCATCAACATCAGCCATTATCATATCCTTGGCCTCGTATATTTTTCAAGTCTAGATCAAACTCTGGCAAAAGTCTATCGCACAGGAAAGTATATAAACCTTCACCTGTTGTATCCTCTATTGGAAAGAAACCCAAGAAGAATTATTTCACTTTCGGGGTGGTAGTGCAATCCGAGGTGCAATCTGTTGCTCGTACCATAAAAGTTATTTGATTGACGTGGCCAACATCTGGCGTTGTAACTAATATAATTGAATAGTATTTGGCGCTTCGTAAAGTTTTATTTTTCTTGATTTGCGAGGCAAGCAAATGAATAATTTCATTTTGAAAATGTACTCCTAGGTAATTAGGTACATTAGATTTTTTAGTTGCTATCTGAGATTTATGAATATTATGAACATGTTCCATCATCACTGGATCAAACTTATCATCTGTACAGCTTTAAGAAAATTGCCGCTATGCTGTGTGAACAATGTATTTTCTGTGCCACGAAAACCAAGGCATTGAACTGCGAGATATTGTATAATTGCTATCAAATGTTCTATAATATCACCCCACCGTTTTTTTTTAATTGATAAAAACGTTGTATCGCATCATCGATTGTCGTATTTGTATTTATTATATCTTTTAATTGTGACCATTTGTTGCTATTGCTAATATGATCTGAGGTTCATGTCTCGAAATGTTGACAGCCAAGTATCGCCAATCATTGAATTCTGTACTGGTTAATTGTATTTGTTGCTTAACAAAATTTTTACAGGGAAAGCAAAATACTCTGTCGAGTTTCACAGATCGTTTTTTTTCTCCATAATCGTTTATTTCTTCATAAACCATAATCGTTTTATTTTCTCACCATTTAATAAAACGCGTATATACTGGGTCGAACAGAATCTTCGACCAAATTCGTCAACAGGAAAGCTCATTTCGATTTGGATTGGTCTCTTTTCAACCAACATTTGTATGTTGGAATTCGACAGTAAACGAGGCCACGTTCCAGCATGGGCAGAATCAAAGTCGTTGCACTCCGCGGCGTCCTCTGAAACTCTTGGCACGTCATTTTCGTTTTCTGAAGAGGAACTTGTATCTTTGTCGTTAACCGTCTTAGCTTCTTCTTCAACTGTTGTTGGTTCTGCCGAATATGATGTAGAGGGTGTCGCTGTATTTTTTTGAGGTATTAGAATTTTATCCAAGGCTCCTCTCAATTCTTCTCTTTCGCCAGTCTTCCTTTTATTTTGATGTCGATAGAATGCACCAGACAATTGCTTTGTCTTTCCCTCAGACTCAGACATTTTGTCACTGTAATAAAAGATACAACATTGTAGTTCTTTTTAAATCAATATAAAATATTCCACAAATTAGAGAAAATGTGTTTTCACTTTCACATTATATTAGTTACACTGAACAATGTCAAAATTGTTAAATAAATTTATGGAAATATAGAATGATAATAGTTTGTTAAAAAATATTCTATATTGATTTAAAAAGAACTACAATGTTGTCGGTGTCTCTGCTGATGTGTTAATACTGATACTGACAATTCGCCTGGTGGCACGGAGCGCGGGGCGGACACTTAATTGGTTGCGGTCAATTGCACTGTTCTATTTTCGTCCGCAGTCAGCCGCCCCCTAAAATCGGCCACCTACATGCAAGCATGCACTGCACGCCTGGTTGGAACGGCCCTGCACAGAGGAAAAGTATCCTTTAAATCCTGAAGCAATAGAGGAGCCACCGTAGAAATTATTGCCGTATGTAACAGTCTGAACCGTGCTGTTATATTTGCGCTTGCCACGCACAAAGCTCCAAAAGGCAGAAGAAGACTGTTCAATACAGCGGATGTAATCAGTGTGGGACTGTCGGACATTAAACTTTACTTTAGAAAAAAATTCCTGATCCCGAGGTAATCTCCAGCAAAATGGTTCTTCTTCCACTTGACATGAATGTTGGCTTTTTCTCAAATTTCTGCCTTTATTTCGGCCGTTAACCACTCGGGCAAATTTAAAGTTATTATGGACGTTATTCGCGTGACGAGAGGTACACGAATCAAAGCACTCATATAGGGTGTCGTAGAAGAATCCGACAGCCATGTTGGAATCGCGAATGTCATAGAGAGTGCTCCAGTCAACGTTTTCCATCTGATGGTACAGGGACAGATAATCGCTTGCGGGGTAACGCCACTCAGGCGGCCCCACGGCTCGATGTTAGTCAGTACCCTCCGCATAGACCAGAGATCTCCTGTGCTCAACTACTCCCTGCATAAAAATAAACACGTCCAGAGGTGCATGTACCGCATCCACCCGCGCCAATGTCTCGGTTGCTTCAGTAAGTCTTTATATTTAACCTGAAATGTATCTTCACTTCAACAATTGCATACAGCAATCAGCATGGAGTTCCACGCCGACAAACACAAACACTACCAAACAGCGGTGCCCTGCAACGGTAAGGGAACTTCTAGGGAAAAAAACGCCAGGCAAGGAAACGCTGGCAGCTTACGAGATATCCCGCAGATAAGACATGCCTTAATGCAATCTCTATGCAGCTCAAAAAACTACTAGGTGAACTCCGAAATGAAGGATTTGAAAAGTTCATCAGAAACCTCGATACGTCGGCTGCAACAGATTACTCCCTTTGGAAGGC
>JAOPUG010000333.1:1514365-1525313 GCA_027564375.1 Micropterix facetella | reverse complement strand
GCCGAGATTCCGTTCTGATTGAATTTGTGTTTGAATTTCCGCCTTTATATATTTATTTAGGTAAAACAATATTTGATAATATTTTACAACCCCAAAAACATGACAAACCCCCCCCCCCCCCCATCCTTCATTTTAATAACGCCCCCTTTACATTGCTTATGAGCGCCTACATGATTGGAAATCAATAATCAATCTATCCATCGTTCCATAACGATCGCAAAAACACGCACCCTCAACTAGTGAAAACATATTCTAGATATATGTATTCATCATTGCTGCCGTGGAAATTGGATAAAAAATCAATTTACTTCTGTAAGCGAAAAGCAATCATGTTAGGAAACCAAAACGTCCCCTGACTATGTTATAATGGTTATATCGACCCGAAAGACAGGAGGAAGCCACGGCGAATCTTTTGACATCATCATCGCAAGCACTTTAATCTTCCACTTTGTTGATTTCATTTACCATTCGATTTGATTAAATAATTCCCAATATAGTGTAAATATTAGGCAGGTATAATTATGGAAGTGATCAGTGACTTCTTAGAAAATAAAGAAATGAATCCGTGCATTTAAAAATAATAGCAATAATCTAGGTATAAATAAACCTGTTCCAATAATATACTAAATAATATTTCATAAAATAAAAATAAAATCCAAATTCAAATACAGGTTAAGAAGGAAAATACAGAGGCCTTTTTGAATAACAATGAAGTACATTTTGGTAGACTCTATCATGGACAACTACGGTTGCAAAATCGCCGAAATGTCGGGTGTAACAAACTTCCCGTGGTAAATTGGTTTTACCTCATATATATATATATATATATAAGTCTCTTCGGGAGCATCCCTCAACGCGAACATTTTACGGCTAAAACGCGTCATTTACCCGCTATCTACGCCACCTAAAAAATACGTGATTGATTACCCATCGATGGTTTTCAGCGTGCGTAGGGGGACCAAGGAAACAGATCAATCGCAGAAAAAATCAAAATCATCCAATACGATGATTTTATACGCTTTTCTAATATTTTTCAAGGCTCTGAAGGAGTTAATAAGTCAAAAACAAAGAAATGCCATCCAAAATTGCGATTTTTTTAACTATTAATTTGTAGAGCTCTGGGAAGGACCGGAAACTACCTGAGAACAACGTTTTATGCAAGAAGACTGATTTAATTTCGGTTAACGATGAAAAATGTTGGTTGTAACTACTATAATTTACCCAAAAAAAATATGGGAATAAAGTCTGGCTGTGTTATCCATTGCATTCCAAAGATAAAGGAGTTAAGAACCCAAATGATGAATAACATTAAAAGACGACAATACGATAGAAACGAAAATATGACTTTCGCAGATTTACTTATTACAGGACCAAGGGCGGACAGGTGACCAATAAATATGTAAGTGAGGGATAGCCACAATGGCCCTATATGTAAAACTAAGTGCGGGTAGCCGAGAGATTAGCTATAGGTACCGCAATTTCATGCCTCCTGCATTTTTGATCACCCATCATTAGATACCTGCTGCTAAAGGTCGACCAAGACAACCAGACCATGACAGAGAAAGAGTACCTATGGATTCACTCCTTACACCCGGCTCGCGTACACGTTCAAGTTGAGCGTGGCTAAGAAATTATATGAGTATATTGTTGTTAATGTTTTGATTTAAAATTTTGATTAAATTATTTGATAAAATAAACATTAAACTGCATTTATTTGTCGTTCTTAAAAAAGGAATAAGCTATGGTTTAAGTTGACAGTGCAGACTTAATATCCAGACGTTTAAAAGTAGGTATGCCATAGAACAGGCTTAGGCCTAGTTAGGCGACGTTGTCAACGACTATAATAATATGTCTCGCATCATTTTTTTGCTAACATCTCATTATAAATATTACATTAATTGGTTTCCTAGATGTAATAATGAAATAAATTAAATGAATAGGTATAAATAATAATATAATGGTAGAGATTCATCAGTATGTAGGTACGGATGGCTAACACGAAATATATTCAATTGACCGGGGACTGCCATTGGAGAATATGTCATGATAGGTAAATAATATGCTAATTTGACTAGCGTACCGAGGACTGGGTGCCTCATTAAGAAAGGGTTTCTTATTATGAAACAATTTCATACATATTGACAGACAGACATCGAGGTCTTACTAATCATTTTTATGTGCCCAAAAAACTACATAGGCATATAAAATCATCATCATAATAGATTATTTAACAAAAAATAAAATCATATAAACGGCCTAAGTGCAGTCTTCAGTAAATCATGTGTTATCGATCCGATATTATGTTCTCCTACGTCTATGGCCAAAGTTGCCAAAAAATATTATTAATATGTGCAGTTAAGGAATTATAAAGTAAATTTTTAATATCCCGTACCAAGTTTCTTTTGCGTTGCCTATGTCATTTTTGTAAGCAAACGAAATCCTTATAACGTCGCCAACGTCGACGTCTCCGAGATCCAGCGCTAGGTGTGAGGAGTGAAGCTTCCTTTTTTATAGCTAGCCGGCTTAGTCGAACTATAGCTAAGAGCCTCAATGATTTTTTTTAAATCAGAAAGGCACACATAATTGCCGATAATTAATTCTCAGCCGCAGAAAAAAAACAAACTTTCTAACTGTCCAGGCGACGCGCGACGGGTAATCTGAAAGGAGGATAATTACATCACTTGCCAGAGGCGACATTTTAGCGCCGCATTCAGATAACAAGATCAAAAGTTAGCGATGGCTGACATCGTGGATGAGAATCAATAACCAGATGTGAGTTTGATGTTGAGCAAGCAAGTAAATAGGGCAAATAGACAGTGTATTATACAGCATTGGCGCCCTGCAGAAGATGCATATAAAATATTTCATAATCGAATTTGGCGCCATTAGCCTGAAATACCGTGTACCTAGCTATGGTAATGACCGAAAGAGATATTGTGTAATACGCATAATTTGTCTGTAGACTGGGCAATCATGTTGTCATAACGATTACTACTCATGTAATCGATAATAGGTACTCGTTACTTTTGCATGGAAAAATATCACAAGAGTATTTAAGGCGACTATCTCTATTAGGTTCGCTAAAAATAGGGATAAAGTGGTCAGAATCGGCTTGTTTTCATACAGAATTTGCTGCCACCTGGTGGTCTTAGGGTCACCCAGAGAGGCTGCATATCAAAGTTGGTGACGACCGATCCACAGGAAGTCTATCTAGGCTATCCTCCTACAGGCCAAGTAGCCCCGCGTGTCCTGCTGCAGGTGAATCCTGGTTTATTAGCCTGGAGGAGGATCTGACCAATAGGTAGAGCAAGCAAAGGGTGTATGGGTATTTTTGGAATCATGGTGATGAGAGAAACTTGTTGGAACTGCCATTTGGGTGCTGCTTCAGATGTATCCTGGGCTACTTGGCCTGGAGGAGGATCTAACCAATAGGTAGAGCAAGCATAGCGTATATGGGTATTTTTAGAATCTTGGTGACGGGATTGATTTGTTGGAATATGTTTTAAGCCACTTGGGTGCTGCTGCAGGTGAAAATCCTGGTTTACTTGACCTGGAGGAGGATCTGACCAATAGGTAGAGCGGGCATATTATGTGTGGGTATTTTCGGAACGGTGGTGACGAGAAAAACTTGTTGAAATAGGTTTTAAACTATTTGGTTGCTGCTGCATGCGTATCCTGGTTTACTTAGCCTGGAGGAGGATCTGGCCAATAGGTAGAGCAAGCATAGCGTATATAAGTATTTTTGGAGCCGTGGTGACGAGAGAAACTTGTTGGAATAGGTTTTAAGTGATTTGGGTGCTACTGCAGGTGTATCCTGGTTTACTTGGCCTAGACGAGGATCTGACCAATAGTTTGGGCAAGCATAGTGTATATGATTTTTTTGGAATCGTGGCAACGAGAGAAGCTTATTGAGGGTTACCAATCGCTGAATGGACCAAAGTTGCCGATGTATATCGCTGCTTTTCCTGTGATTCAAATCGTTTCAATTTTAGCTTCAGCTTTGAAATATTGTTATCTGTCCCTTGAAGACTCAAGTTCAGCTCGTTAAGGGCACTAAAGATGTCAGCTGCCAATGTGAGTCATCCAAAGTCATTGAAGTGAACAGCATGTTTATTGACGCTGCCCGTTGATATTTTTCGAAGAGAACATTCTTGTAGTTTGGCCGGACTCATTCGATAGAACTGCATAGCATAATATAACGCACTGAGGTCTTTTTTCACCATTTAAATTTGTACTCGAGAAACCGAAAGCTAAGTATTCGTACGAAAACTTACGACGTTTAACCTTCGATGTCTAAGGGCCTTCATTTGCTTCGATCAAATCGGAGGCATTTGCTTTCAACCAAATTCCATTGTTACAATTACCTACTTAAAAAACGTAAAACGCTGATCTAATGAACTCGTTATAAATATTAGTTAAGGATTGTATGATGATAACCACGTTAAGTGACCTGAAATATAATATAATATCAGATATCGAAATATAAACTATAAATGCAATGCAAATTTTAGGATAAATTATAACCATTAAACAAATAAAAATAATCACATAGAAAAATAATATTAAAATAACCATAAAAAAGATAAAAATAATCCAATTATACATGTGAGGAATATACTCAAAATGATATGAAGATAAAATTTCTACTAATAATAGTCGTAAGAATATAGTAGGGGAGACCGGGTATGGTTGTCTCACGGGTTGGTTGCATCGATATATATGGTTGGTTGTCACAGCGGTCATAATAGAAAACTGAACGAACAAATATAGGAGCGCGAGAGCAACACCTTCCCCCCTACTTCACTTCAGTCCGCTCTGGCATGCCGTGACGGAGACACGTTCGTTCGTTTTTTTCGCACAGCGAAAGTATTTTTTTGTGCATCTGTGTCCAGTCTCGTAAGTATTCTTAAATTTTGCATAGTAATATACCTTTCTGTGTATTTATGATGTTAAATATATATATTACATAATATAGCTATATGGTTTTTTTAAATAAACATTGATTTCAATTTATTTTGGGAGGTTATTTTCCTAAAACTAGGTTTGGAGCAGGTTGTTTCACATTGACGGGGGATGGTTGTCACATGCACGTATGCTGCCTTTTTTGTTGGCTTTTTGGGATTTTTCTACATAAAAGTTTGTTTGTTTCAGAGCTAGTCATAAAAATGCCACGACATCACATGAGAAAATCAACTCGAGGGCTTGTTTCACCAGCATTGATGTTGCGTGCTGCAAGAGAAGTGAAAAACCATGGTAAATCCATAAGGTCTGTTGCAAAGGATTTCGGAATTAATTATCGCACTTTAACAAGGTATTGTAACAAATTTACTACCGAAGAGATAAGCAACACGGCCGTATCAACACCATTTACAAAAATAGGCTACCAAAGGAATCGACAGATTTTTACCGATGAACAGGAAGAAGAATTGGAAAGATATATACTTCTGGCTTCAAGTATTTATTTCGGTTTGTCTCCCAGGGATATTCGGAAAATAGCGTTCGAGCTTGCTATTTCCAATAAATTGAAAGTTCCAAAGTCTTGGGAATCGAACAAGCTAGCTGGCTGCGATTGGTTTACGTCATTTTTGAAAAGACACTTTTCTCTGTCCATTAGAACACCTGAAGCCACAAGTTTGGCTAGAGCCACCAGCTTTAACCCACATAATGTCAACCATTTTTCTGATAACCTTGAATCGGTAATTAAACGATACAGTATTCAATCATACGACATATGGAACATGGACGAAACTGGCATGACTACGGTGCAAAAACCAAACAAAGTTGTTGCTAGAAAAGGATTTAAGCAAGTTGGTGCTATTACCTCAGCCGAGAGAGGCACATTAGTCACCCTAGCTGCTGCTGTTTCGGGAGGTGGTAATTCAGTCCCACCATTCTTTGTTTTCCCGCAGGTACATTTCAAAGACCATTTCATTAGAGATGGGCCAATTGGCTGCAAAGGAGGAAGTAATCCTTCGGGTTGGATGATAGAAGAGCTATTTGTTGCTTTCCTGAAACATTTTCATAACCACGTGAAATCAACTAAGGAAAAACCATGTCTTTTGCTGTTAGATAATCACAGCGCTCATCTATCCATTGATGGACTAAATTTTGCGAAGGAAAAAAGCATAATAATGCTATCTTTTCCACCACACTGTACTCACCGCCTGCAACCGTTGGATAGGTCCTTTAAAAAAAATTCATTAACAATGCAATGGATCAATGGATGATAAATCATCCAGGACAACAAATGACGATATACGAAATACCAGGAATAATCGCGCAGGCTTTTCCATTGGCAGCAACTCCATCTAATATTCTCACAGGGTTTAAAACCTGTGGGATTTGTCCATTTAATCGGGACATATTTCAAGAGCACGATTTCTTGCCGTCGTCTGTCACAGATAGACCACTAATTACGGCTCCTCATGACGAAATTTTACACAGTGCTGCAGAGAATCAAAACGACAATTTTGACCTTAATCGTCACACAATGCCTGGAAATCATAACACTGGCCCTAATGAACCTGCAATGACTCCATATGATACCCCTGGCCTTGATGACCCTGTATTGGCTCAAAATGATAACCCCAGCATTAATCTTCGTTCAACGGTACCGGAATGTTTGACAGGTTGTCCAATGATTGAGCTACCGCTGGAGCATCCTGCTACAAAGGAATATATGCCATACACTAGTCCTGGTCCAAGTGGTTCAAGGACTACTCTGATAGTATCGCCACAAGTTTTGAATCCTCTACCAAAAGCTCCACCGCGCAAGTCGCAACGAGGTGATAAAAGAAAATGTAAATCAGCAATTCTAACAGATACACCGGAGAAGACCTATTTAGAAGAGAGAGAAAAGAACAAACAGCGAAGAAGAAGAAAGTAGGGAAATATGTATTGAGTGAGAATAAGGAAGACAAAAAGGTTTCTAAAGGAAAGAAAATTAAAAAGAAAGCAGTTGACAGCGACGAAGACGAGAAAGAGGATGAAGAGTTTTGCTTAGTCTGCTTATCACCATACTCAGCTAGTAAGTCTAGGGAAGTCTGGATTCAGTGCCAGGATTGCGGGTTATGGGCACACGAAGCATGCACTTTTGAGCTACCAAATTACATTTGCCAAAATTGGGATTCTGAATATTCAGACTGATTTTTAGGCTGACTAAAAATAATTTTGTTAGGTTAGATATTTTCAATTTAAAAAACAATGCGTCGAAAGATATTTTTGTTACCGGAATCTAAGTTTGTTAAATAGAATTTAATCCCTTAAAGTAATTTTGGTTATTTTTTTTAAGTCTAAATAACACATTTTGCGTTTTTTTCTTGGGTACAATTAGATACGTAAAATATTTTATCTTAATTAAAAATATTTGTTTCATTTCAGTAAGTGTTTATTTAATATTCCCCTATTACATTACTATGTGACTACCTACCCCAGACACTGTGACAACCATACCCAATACGGGGTTAAAAGTCACACTTTTCTTTTTTCACAAAAAATGTAATATTTCCTGAATAAATAATGTTAGAGAAAAAGTCGTTATTTATTTTTAAACTAGAATAAATACACTATCCATCGATATAAAAATGTCATTGCTAAACAAATAAAATAGCCACTAAAAATGCAAAAGAAAATAAATGTGATTAAAATTAAAGACCTTACGTTTCGGACCTGGTTAAAATTAATTCGTTTCGGACCTTACGGCCCTCAAAATCTAGCTCCCATTGTGTTTAGACCATCTCCTCTCCCTTAACTCTCTAAGTCATTAAAATCCTTTGTAAATTCATCTCCCTCAATCACATATCCCTGTAGTAATAATATATCAGTATATATAGCTCCCCAATTCCCTTCCACCTAATTGTTCAGTGTACCCATGTTAATTGTAATATATTACTTCCTATTGTTTGGTTTGTCTTTGTATGTTTAGTGCTGTCCCACTAAAAACCAGTTTACCAACCTGGTAGAAATCACCCTCTCTGGGTGGATAGCCAGAAGGAAAAAAGAAGAAGAAACCTTACTTCCGTCGCTAAGCTTCAGGTCAAGTGAGGGTGAATTCTTAGGTACCGTACACGCCAAAATGCCTAAATCGTCCATTTCTCGGCACAATTGGCCTCAACATTAGGTTCGCCATTGGATAAATTCATCAACAGTCATTATGCACTGGCAAGATGCCGTCGGACTGGAACCATGCAGTGGTGGTGCCAATTTACAAGAAGGGTGATAAGCTGAGTGTGTCCATCATCCCATTAGCCTCACCAGCACCATCTGTAAGGTCATGGAATGAATCATCGCCAAAGAAGTGCGACTTTTCCTGTCCCAGCAGAACATCATGAATGAGGAACAACACGGATCATGTGCAAGGTCGGTTTGTTGCAAAGAATATCATTCAATGTCTCAACGAGTGGACTTTAAACTGGTATAAGAGAGACCCTACGGAGGTAATAATATACTTGGATTACGAGAAGGCCTTCGACAGAGTCCCTATAAACCGCCTCCTGTTAAAGCTTGAGCCTCTGGGTAAAAGAGGAAGTGTTTTGAGATGTATTGCGGACTTCCTTACCGATCGCACCTTTCAAGTAAGGGTGGAAGCGGCTTTATCGGACTCATATAATGTCCTCAGCAGTGTCCCGCAGGGATCGGTCTTGGGGCCACTGTTATTATTCCTATTCTTGAGACTTGCGAGCTAGTATATCATCAAGAATGAGTATACACTGACAATACGAAGATCTATGCGAATCCGCTACTCAGCAGTTGCAAGATACAGAATGACCTCGGCGAACTCAGCGCTTGGCATTGGAATGGCTTCTAACTCTGAATGCCGAAAAATGTGTTGTTCTTCATCTTGGAAAAAAGAACATTAAGCAGCCATAATTTCTGGAAAAGACTTATTGTCATGCTGTGAAATCACAAAAGGATCTTGGTGTAATAGTCACCCAAGACTTAAAATGGGAAGAAAACGTGTCTGCAATAGTAAAGAAGGCAAACTCTCTATCATTCCTCATTCAAAGAGATTTTCACCATATTACAAAGGAGCTAATGCTGAAAATCTATAAGTCATTTGTGAGATCCATTTTGAAACACGCCTATCAGATTGAGAACCCATACTTGAGGATATCGATCTTTTAGAGAAGGTCCAGCCAAGAGCGAATAAAATGCCTTTCAAATTGAAGCATCTAACATATGAGGAAAGATTGGCGGCTCACACAAAAACTGTAATGCAATCACGGACTCAGACTCATCAGCTTAAGCTGCCTGCATGTTAAATATAGTAATAATAATTGGGTTTCTTTTTTGCATATCTCTGCAGCCGCTTGCCGCGATGGAATTAACAAAGGCGGAATTGAAGGAAATGGAAAAGCTGCTGCCAATCATAAACTCCAACTTTGTGAGTCTGCAAAAGAACGACATAACACATCACAGTGTTATTTTGAACAATGTCGTGGGCCAATTGAAGAATTACATGAAAGAAGTAGATCCATTTTTTAAAGCTACTGCTGGACAGGTAAGAAAGAGTATTTAACCGTATAATGTGCACTTTTCAAGTGCACATTGCTTTCTCTGTAGTCGTGAGATAGTCTGAAAAGAATTTACAGATTTTAATCATTCACACAGGTGATTTTTTCTGGAAGTTATTACGACGGTGTAAAAATTGGAAAACCCGACGAATTTGACATGAACTTAGTTATCAAACTACCATTAAATTACAACATCGATATAGAAATTGAAAACAGCCCAAAACCAGGTTATGTAAAGCTGAAAATAAAAACAGCAATGGACGATCTGGCCAAACAGCCAAACTGGGAGAATAGAAACAAAGTAACCATTGATTGGCTTGATTCAAAGAAATATCTAAAGCACACCATGTTCAGGTCGTGGATGGAGTCGGTCATCAACAAAGCGTTGATTAAACTGAAAGCAGACACCGGAGATCAGGTGCTCGCCGTGAATGGAGAAAATTTCAAGGTGTCGCTCACAAAATCCGGACCCGCAGTAACGATCAAACTACTATCGACAAAGGGTACTAATATCGATATTGATTTTGTACCAGTGCTGCAGTTTGAGATGCCCAAATGGCCGGAGGGTAAAAGCTGGAGAAAAATGCCAGAATCGAACAAGAAGGAATGGTATGCTGTACCGAAACCGCTCGCAAAGAATAGCATCGAGCAAAATGTTGAGGACATTTCTTGGAGGACTTCCTTCCCGCAGCAGGAAAATTTCTTTATAGGAAATAAAAATAACTTAAAAACGGCTCTGCGTTTGGTAAGGACTTTAAAATTAAATCCTAATCTTTCGATATAAATCAATATTTATTTGTTTTTTCAGATGAAGAAGATGCGTGATACTCTTGCCATGAAACAAATAGCTAGCTACTATCTAAAAACGCTTTTCCTCTGGGAATTAACTAAGCCAGATCAGACGCTATGGACGAAATCCCTATCGGTGATTCTGCTCACTATGCTTGAGAGGTTCAAAGATGCGCTCGAAGCAAAACGAATAGACTTCTTTTGGAACAAAAACCACAACCTTATTGGCCACTTGGGTACCGGTGTCATCGAGAATATTTTAAGAACATTGAGTAAGAGACTGGACGCTATTAAGAAAGATAAGATGAACGTTGTAGATCTCTTGCTTACGGCTGAGGAAAAATTGCGCTTGGTTTGAGGCCTGACACCTTTTGTACCCAAATTGTGACATTTATAAAGTATAAATAATTATAAAGTATATAAATTGATAAATCTATTCTTGATGGAGAAGTATATAAATTGATAGATCTATTCTTGGAAGGCGCCCTTGGAAGTAGATTTTTGTATTTCTTACTAGAATTAAAAAAAAAACCTAATTTTTCAGCGGCTTTTTTAAGATTTTACGCTTAAGAGTTCGACAAAATGGTAAAATTTACATTAGAAGCTAACTAAAATTACTAAATAAAAAATACTATTGAACTAAAAAA
>JAOPUG010000333.1:1489609-1506125 GCA_027564375.1 Micropterix facetella | reverse complement strand
AGTCCCCAACTGTTGTCCAGTCATTCTGGCATTGAAGGCCAACAGCATGAGCCATGCTGTTGCTGTCGTAATCTCCTTGCAGGAAGGACTTTTTTAGATCCAAATCGCTCATGGTTGTACTGCCATACCCCAGACCAGTGCCATTCTGGCTAATAAGTAAGTTTTGACCAGTTTTGCAGCATGGGGGCCGAGCATTGTCATACTGCAAAATTACTTTGTCGTGTCTCTCCTCGTATTGCGGCTGTTTTTCCTTCAACGCTCGGCTCAAAGGCATCAATTGTAGTAGATAGCGATCTCCCGTGATGGTTTCGTTGGGTTTTAAGAGCTCATAATATAACTACGACCAGCTGTTACCACCAAATATAGAGTATGAGCTTGGAACCATGGATATTCGGCTTTGCTGTCGATGTTGATGCATATCCGGGCTTACCCCACAATTTTCTACGCTTCGGGTTATCGAAGTGTATTCACTTTCCACTGCCAGTAATGATACGATACAAGAAAGCTTTCCTTTTCTGCATTTGGAGCAGCTGTTTATAAGTGAAAAATGCCTCTCGGCCTCAATTTATACTGCACCCAATTTCCTTGCTTCTGAATAATTTCTAATGCTTTTAAACGTTTGGCAACTGTTGTGTGATCAACTCCTAATGAATCTGCAGGTGTATTTTGCATCTGACGTCTTTATCGAGTAATGCTCCCAATTCTTCATCTTCAAACTTTTTCGGTGTGCTGAGCTTTCTTTATCGTCAACATAAAAATAATTATTTTTAAAGTGTCTTAATCAATCTCTGCATGTTATTTCCAACAGAGCACAGTCACCGTAAGTCTCTACAAGAATTGTATGTGTTTCAGCTGCAGTTTTTTTTTTTTGTTGAAAAAAGTAATGCAGTAAAATTCCTTGCAATAATACTCTTTTTGGCACGAAATTCGACATGTTAAATGCTATGAAAAAATATGAAATTTACGCTTTGGCGGAATAATATATACTGTCTGTTCGAGTCAGAGTTTCACGACGAAGTTAGCTGTAATATAGCCCGATGCAAAAAGGCTGAGATAACACCATCTGTTGGGAAACAGCAAGAACTTATTCAAGTCCCTGATATATTTTTTTATATCTTAGTTTGACTTTTAATAGCTTACCAAATGGGGGATTTCTTTCTGCTGCACCCCTTATTATATTACCCCTTATTATATTCGAGAAACTGTACAGTATACATCCGACAGGATGAGAAGGCCAGTTTTCAATCAGCGAGAAAGAACCCAATTCTTAGATGAAGGATTTGGGAAAGATTTTTGATTTGCAGTCAATATAAAGACAGCAAATCTCTCAAATCGAGTTACTAATCCTTACAAATTTCTAAGCTTTGTATTAAAGAATATGAGATAGTTCAACAGCGCACTTGTCATGTGCCCCCTCCTATTCAACTCCCTAATTACGAGCAGGTTAAAAGTCAAAGCGGCAATACGGAGTTCTATGGAAGCTCCTATGAAAATAGTTACATATCCATGCTGGAGAGGGTAGAGAAATGATTTATGAGATTCCTGTTCTTTAAACAGTTGTAGTTTGTCTATTGATGCAGACAAGCCCTCCATCCCTGAATGTTATAATGGCTGTTGCCGTTTTGTGTCACCCTGAAATGAGTCACAATGACTGACGATGACAATTTATTGACCCAGCTCTGCCACAAGCCCGGCAGAAACCTACTTCAAACCGCGAGGGACTGGGAAGGAATCATAGTGGGGACTCTCGTACTCTACATACCTGTTTTATTTGAATTTCTCCATCTCTATTCTCTAGTCTGGTTTCAGTTAAGACGCTCCCGCAGCACCAGTAGGCGCAGTCTACTACCTCTACCTGATGTTAGCGGTAACTTTGTCGTGAGACCGTGGCGCCCTTTGCCCGCAACGGGATCAGATAACCTACCCCCGTTGTCATTTCAAGGTGACAAAATGACAACAGTCATTATAACATCTTGAGATAGCAGGCACGCCCCCGCAGCAATGGACAAACTACAACTGTCTTAGGAAACATGCGTTTCCAGACTCGCCCGGTAATTCGCCAGTTGCACAGACGTGCATAAGCGCTAGAGGGCTGTCCAAGGTAAATCCCCTGGCACACCGCAGATCACACTGCTAACAACTGCAGGCGTAGTTCCCTAAGGCCTTCCAAAGTAGTTCCCTCTTCGATGAGGCTACTGGATGGAAGCTGAGCCAGGAGTTGGGTCGATCAACAACACAAACTGACCATCAGGCCCAAGTTGCATGCATTCGCTCGACCTCTCCTTTACTTGAAACAGTATAGATAGTATAATTTCCTGCACCTACTACATTTATTCTAGGGATGGTTAATTACAACTTACTAAGCGTAAGAGAGATTTTATGGCAATTTATGGAGAATTGGCCTATTCACACCTGGAAATTACTGCCGTGATAGAACTAACATTGTTTAACACTGCTTCACGGTACGGACGGTTCTCCTAAAAGCACCCGGAAAATACTGCCGTGATAGAACTACATTGTTTAACACTCCTTCACGGTACGGACGGTTCCCCTAAAAGCACAAGGGGGGAGTGAATGGGTGGCAAGGTGTACGCTCACATGTGGCAAGACAGCTGTACTAAACCTACAGCCAGTCGTTAGTCCAGAGTCTACCGTCCAGTGCCACAGCCAATCGTTAGTCCAGAGTCCACCGTCACTCCCCAGAAGTGTAATAATAATATCGGGATGACCTCGACCCCGGTCAGTGAATTCTATGGCAGCTTCTTTTGTATTAATTATTTATTATACCCTGCGCTGGTAACAGCTAGTTTAAAATCTTGGCTGTCCTTAGCTAAACCGGCTGACCCCTCGACTCTCTTCAGGTCCAAACACCACTTTGGGTTTGCTCTAAAACTGCCCTCTTTGTTTTATGCCAGCTCCAGAATAACCAAAACTGCAATTCTGTCCAATTCTAAGGATCTGGCAATTACAAAGCACACAGTAGGTGGCCGTAGTGAATCAAATGATCTTTAAGCCCACAAAAAGTTAACTTCAACAAAACGTTTCTTGCTGGAATCAGCCAGAATGGTACTGGTCTGGCGTAAGACAGTACAACCAATAGCGATGAGATCTAAAAAAGTCCCTCTTGCGAGTAGATTATGACACCAACAGTATGGCTCATGCTGTTGGCCTTCAATGCCAGAATGACTGGACAACAGTTGGGGACTTTTGCATTCCTCCTCTAATGTATTCGAAGATAAAATTGTATGACTGGACACCAGAGATGCAGAAATTTTATTTAAATGTCTTTCAGCACACACTTCCAGCCCCCCCAAGTAACCTTGCTCGTTGGAGCTATTCAGAGAATAGTTTATGTCCTCTTTGTAGCAATATTTCTTGCCCATTTAGATATATTTTGGTTGCAAGGCGGTTTTAGATCAAGGACGGTATTCTACCGCATTGACAAAGTCCTTGCTATTATTCGCGAGGGTATGACAGTATCCTCCAAACTGCCAATACAATATGTACGGGATGGCTCTAAAGGCAAAAAACATTCCACTACAAAACTTTCTTAATAATCGAGAAAGCTTCAAATTGGATTCTGGAGGTCGATTCGAACTATAAACAGTATCATTTCCCTGAAAGTCTCAGATGCACAGCCTTCTGTCCAGATATAACTCTCTACTCCCTGTCTCGGAAGATGGCCATTATTGTAAAATTTAATGTTCCATGGGATCAATTAACTCCTTCCTAGAAAAACACTATCTAAAACCGCAATTTCTGCATTTCAAACTTATGACTTCGAAGGGGAAGTGTATGGGTGGTAAGGTGGACGATCACATGTGGCAAGACACCTGTCCTAAACCTACCACAGCCAGCCGTTAGCCCAGAGTCTACCCCTCGTCCCCCAAAAGTGTAACAATAGTATTATGATGGTCCCAACTCTGGTCGGTGAATTCCATGGCAGCTCCGTTTGTACGTACTATTAATATATTGCGAATGTCCTATGCTTTTAAAATGTTGCAAATAAGACGCCAGATGTAGTTAGTAATTGTTCTTTCATTTATTCATATTGTAGTACAATAAATATATCAAACCAGCTCATATGATACCTGTCAATCAAGATCGAACAGGTAACTTCCACCATATCATCCCCACTGGACTCCTTCACTGTAACGATGGGATTGTGCGTTTTTTTTAAATCTTTTTAAAAGTCCAGTAGTAATGATCAGTGGTCCCATCGTACAAATCAACTTAATTTAATGTTTTTAATATTCCGAATGCATAAGTAGATTATATCCCCATACGTTGCTAAAATCTATCGACAGATAAGTCATTAGGAAACATCAAAGGGCACAGCACATTCTTTGACATCCAGTGACAGATTAACCGATTTAACAGTATGAGCTATCTACATTCACATAGGGGACTGCGAGTGTAAATAGGATCTTAGACTATAACAGGTTGAGCAAACACACAAGACAACTTACATTCTTTCAATGAGGCCGTTTTCATCCAGAGCTTGCGGTAGGTCTCGCTTGTTCCCGAGAACTAGTACAGGAATTCCAGCGACTTGTTGCTTGTCCAACAGGCTGTGGAGTTCGTTTCTCGACGCTTCGATTTTGTCTGAGTCTGCTGCATCCACCATATATCTGTATGAATCGATAAAAGAATCAATACTTAAATCTGAACCTATATATAGTAAGTTTGCTTGTAACCCGCGTTCGGGTACCGGGACACAATAATATACAAGGAACTGAGGAGGGAAATGCTCTGGCTCGGCAGGGTTTAAGATCATACCCGGGAGAACCCGAGGCCTCGAGGAGGTTCAACGAACTATATCATTATATCGCCCCGAGATGAAACGTAAGGAATTGTGACCAAGACAAATCTACGTATCAAACTCCGCCACAGCCCGTTAGAGACCAATACCTTATAAACTAGGTACTAGGCAAGGAAAGTTAAACACAGCGGGCCAGCCTCACTCCCTAACTACCAAATTTAGATGGATTTCTCCATCCACCCATTTGGTACCAGGCTCGAAGTTGCTCACGCAACCTCTACCTATCGTAATAATGCGGCATTCCGTCACTTGGAAATATCGTGGATCCATGGCCACCTTTACTCTAACTGCGGCCCAACATCGGGTGGCCAACAGATCGTAAGTACATTGAAACGAGTATCAAAAGAAGGAAAATCTTCCGTTTCAGAACAAGGTGATGACAACCTCTAAAAATAATGGTATAAGAAAACAATTCAAGGCCACATACCTATGCAAACCCAGATCTTCACTGCCTCGGGTCAATTTCAACCTTACATTGAAATTTCTATAAATGGAATTGAATTCGACGCTGCTGATATAAAGCTACATATGAAGGAGCTACATAAAGATGGGTCCCGACGGTATCCCTGCTGTGGTTCTGAAGAAGTATGTTTCGTTGCTCAGCCTATCTCTTGCTCACATAATGAAGGAGTCGTTTGACTGCGGGCGAATTCCTATGTAGTGTAAGAAGGCAACCATTATGCGATCTACAAAGGACAAACTAGATCCGGCAAATTATCGCCTAATTAGCCTGACCAGCATTTGCTGCAAAGTGATGGAGAAAATTGTGGCAGAAACCCTTCGAAAGTTTCTGACCGAGAATAGTATACTGCACCCAGAGCAGCATGGTTTTTTCCAGGTAGATCTGTCGTAACCAATTTACTTGTCTGCCTTAATACTTGCTTGCTCAACTGACGTCATCTGGACGTTGAAAGGGCATTCGACAGGGTACCAACTGAGAAACTGCTACTAAAACCCGGGCACTAAGGCATCCGCGGAAACCTATTTCGTTGGATTAAAGCATTTCTCAGGCATCGAACAATCCAGGTTCGGCACCGAAAGAGTTGATCTTTTCTCAGGCACCGAAAGAGTTGCGCCAATCAGAGTAGCACAGGGCTCAGTTCTGGGCCCCATACTATTTACTCTCTACATTTCGGATCTCCGCCCCGCAATGTACTCTAGTCCAAGCTTCTATGCTGATGATATGAAGGTTTTTGCAGATTGTCTCCTCAAATATGGTCCAGCTTTGGGATAACGTATCCCGAATCTCTGAGTGAATGAAGAAGTGGCTCATCATCTTTAATAAAGACAAGTGTACCGAGCTTCACCTAGAAAGTAATAATCCAAGGTTGATGGATAGCCGGTGAATGGGTAAAATGATTGTGGAATTTTAATGTCATTTGATCTAAAATGGGAAAACCACAAATCTCTATTGAGAAATGGGCAAACTCTTTAACATACCTGATTTAAAAATCCTTTCATAACCTCAGTGCGGACTCAGTGCATAGAGTGTATAAGTCCTATGTACGATATTGACCTGCTTGAGAGAGTGCACAGACGCTTCACAAAGCTACTGCGGACTCTTAACACAGTCGAATTACGAGTAGAGGCTAGAACCCCATGACTCACAACAATGGAGGAACGCAGAAAGCGAGGGGACTTGATCGAGACATACAAGATACTTTAGGGGTGCTACAGATGTACTGATAATGAACTAAAGTATACATTCAACAATAAATTACATCTCTGAGGGAACGACTTAAAGCTGTTGCGCACAAGTTTCTCTATAAATCCACGAAAACATTTTCTTTCTAAAAAAAGTTGCATGTGATTGGAACAAACTTCCTAACAGTGTTGTGTATGCTAAAAACAATAATATTTTTAGAAACAAACTGGACAGTTTATTAAAATGTGAAATGAAATGACTGAAAACAACAAAAAAAATAGATATAACCAAATCAGCCGCTTGGCCATTTATATTATAATCAATAATAATAATAAAACCTATCCTTCGAGTAGATAATTTTGACAATGGTATAATATGTCGAAAAATTATGGAAAATAAAAACATCTCACATTGTGAAAGCTGTTTTAATTGATTTATATAACAAATCTTCTTTTAGTGAATAATATAAAGTTAACAAATTATTGCGATCTGTAGGATTAGAAGTCCTTCGCCTGCTACCGTATCATGCAGATCGTAATCCAATAGAACTAGTTTGGGGAAATATAAGGGCAGCTTGTGACATAAGATTTAAATAACAAAGCTAGATTCTAAAAAAAGGAATTCCGAAAAAATAAACTTCGAATATTCTTCTGAAAAATGGAGAAATGAGTTTCACATATCAAAAGCATAGATAAATGGTATAGGGATAGAGACAATATAATAGATGACTCCATTGACAGAATTATTATAGAGTTAAGGGGTAAGAGCGACAGCGATTTGCATCTTTGGAGTCGAAGTGACTCTGTGGCAAGTTACATATCGCTAACTAGCTTCAACCCAATGTCTGATGATGACAAAGTATTTGGGAATATTTAAAAAAAAATAATTATACAGAAATTTAAGTTCCATTGTCATATTTTGAATGCAAGAATAAAAAAAGAGACAGGATTCATAGCACATATTAGCCCATACATCTGCATTGCAGGTGTTTACTCTCTCTTTCGCATGTATAGCATTGTCCCACTCATACTTCTCCCCCGCAATACACCGCAACTCCTACCTAACCATCTTTGGAAAGCCGCCAGATAATAGACAGACTAAAGTTGTTACTTTAGTCTGTCTATTCAAGGTACTAATTACTTTCGAGGAAATTAAGTACTAATAACTCATGGTTTTAAGTATATGAACGAAATTCAACTTTGGTATCTGCACGTCATCAGAAAATATAGACACCACCAGATGCAATGATTAATGTATTTTATTAATTATGATAATGTATTTTAAAACGGCATGACTTCAACAACTGTACCGACAGTAAATTTACCAATCTCTAGTTTTGCCAATCTCTACCAAATCTATAAAAGGATTTGAACCCGCAACCTTTGCAACGAAAGTTGTGATCGAAAACCACCGAACTAAACCATTCTGCTTGTCAATAAAGTGATAACATATCGGACGCTCAAATAATTATTCCTGCAAACTCGGTGTTATCTAGCTTTGTATTGTCGACAGGAAACATGATAATTGAGCAAACACAGTAACTCATAGTTGGTAGGTATAGAATAACAAATGGGACTGTTTTCCTTCTAGCAATTTTTTTTTATTAGTTATAATATACTTGTTTTGGTAGATCCTAGGATTCGAAGATTCTGGAAAAATAAGACACTGGCTAAACAGGTTATGCGTAAGAATGCTGTTGGCAACTTGTGAATTTCTGGCCCATTCCATAAATCTAGCAACATAAATATTTCACTAATGATAGTGTAGATCAGTGTTTCCCAAACTGGGTTCCGTGATATCTAGGTAAGGGTTTTGCGCTTTTCTTCTCTTAAATGATTTTTTTTATCAAAACTAACTGATGTGCAAAAAATACATTATGTAAGGTGTAATCTATGCCCCAAACAATTAAACAAAGAAATTCTTAGATCAGGCTAGGAGTGACATACTACTACTGCAGATGACTACGCTACATCCGGATGGTAAAGAAGCCTACCACTTTTTTAATACTAACACTTACAACAAAGCCTAACACTAACATTACATTGGGAAAAGTAACTGGTAATACACAGATAGCTCCAAGATGAACGAAGGGACATGAGCTGGGGCCCTACTCTCCTGAAATGGGTCTAAAGGTAAACGGGCAACTGCAATTGCTCTATTCTATTCAATATTAGTCAATTATTACCTCACAACCACATCAAGCAATTTACTGTGATACCTGTATACAGCAATGTTGTTCCATATAGCGCCATATCGTATTCAGGGGCAGTAACATGGATCAATATAAAGCAACTAGGCAATACATTCATACACTGTCAATTCAGTTTAACAGGAGTCACTTGCAATGGACGAGGTTTTACTGGCAGCGGCTTGTAGTGCTTTTATTATCATGAGTTTAAAAAGAAAAAAAGGAAGTCATATACAGAACGTTTCTACAAAAACTAAGGCCATCTTAATTATGTGATGATATGCACAATTATTTATTAAAAAAACTTCACCAGAATGTCTCGGAGTGATTTTGAATTATTTTAAAATAAAGTTGGTCCATTAATTACTAAACAGACGACCAATATGAGGGAACCAATTTCTGCACCTACAAAACTTGCCTGTACCCTTCGATTTCTGGCAAATGGCGATTCATACAAAAGTTTAATGTACCTGTTTAGAATTTCTGACAGTTGTATTGCATTTTCATACCTACGATATGCAAAGCTATTGCAGAAGTTCTTCGTGAATATATTAAGTTCTTCATTCACTAATTAGCTAAATACCTGCCTACTGCTGTTTACCCGCTGCATCATAGTCACAATTGCATATGCCCTTTACACTCACAAAATGAAAGTCATAGCATAATACCTAGTCAAAATATTTATTCAATTAAATTTTTACAATCAGTGGTATACTTTTAAAATTAAGGTGCTTATTCAAAATCATCATCAGTAAGAAAATTAAGTTGTATCATTTTAAATTCTAGTTCAGTATTTGTTATAATCACTTATGTATTCAAAGTCAGCACATCCCCCGCCGTCGCCGGCATGCATCCCTCGCGAAAGCGAGACATAGCTATACGTACGAGATAGAAAAAAAATTGACTAAAATTTCCCAACCGACTGGATATTCAGTAATTCATATCAGCGACTTTGAGCAATATGGAATATGTGGAGCAATTAAAAGCAATGCAGGCGAAACAATTGCCGCATTTTGTTGAAATTGCTCAAGATTGATCCATTACTGTTACCCGGCAATTATTACTCAAAAAATTGCCCGTGCACCTTAAGAATGACCAAACCACTGGGATTCTATGCTACAATCTTCCAAGTGGAAACATTTGGGATCATAATGTGGCAGCTGAATATGAAAGAAGGCAGATACAAGGTAACAAAATTGATATATATTCAGATAGCCGATTAGTGTTGCAGGCTCTAAAAAATCAAAAGCTATCCTCAAAACTCACCAACGAGTGCAGCGCAGTGCTGAAGCACATCTCGCAAATGAACATAATTAGCCTGATATGGGTAAGAGGACACAGTGGAATTCAAGGAAATGAGCAAGGGCTTGGAGGGAATCGTAATTAAACCTGAATATATACTGCCGCTGGCAGAGGGATACACGAGAATGGCTCTGCGAGAAAGGACGGGAGGGTGAGTTTAGGACAGAGAGAACGGCAAAATGCAGGCAGGCAAAGAAAGCTATTGTAAGACCCAACCTACAACTACAGGTACTGCTTGAGCTTCTAGAACAAACCTGCGGCGGATAATAGAGGGCATGCTCACTCGGCATTGTAGGTTTAACAGACTACACATTCTGGGGCATTGTGGATGAGGCAATTTGTCGGGGCTGCGGAATGGAGGAAACGAGGTAGCACCACTAAAAAGGGCATCATCTGTGCATGCCCAACATTATTCGCAAAAAAAGATTCACAGAAAATTACTAGGTAGATATGGCAGAAATATGCAGGACCTGTAAGTGTGTCAGTATACTCGGGGTCACGTACAATGCCTCCACATGAAGAGCCATGTGTGGGAGCTGGACTACTGATAACCAACCCCAAACTAAATCATCATCATGATATATGTGTGAGTATTTCATCAACCTAAAGAAATTCTTGTTAGAATACTTCCCAAACACCACTAAAAAGGGCATCAACTGGGTATACAATATTTTGACTGAAATAAACCGTCCTATAAAATAATAGAAATTCAAAGCTCATCCTCCTTGAAAACTAAGTTAGAATCTGAACCACTGAATGAATGAGGGACAAATATCCATTAGAAGAGGAAGATTTTACTCTTACCGATTTTAACAATACTGATTTTACTCTCCTTATTTACCACATATTATTTTGAAACCGGGTCTCCAGAGTATTCCTACATAAAAAATAAAGAATAATTTAACCAACTTAAGGCTAAAACTAAGTAAATCCTCGCTATAACACAGGTTTGGGGTAGTAATGTGAACCAGCGTTATAGGCTGAACCGCGTTATAACGAAAGACAATAACAATAATTCACCCATGCAAGTACACTTGAGATCTAAATTAATTCACTACCTTGTGTGCATATGATACACAGTAACCTCTATGTAATTAAAAAGCATAATGTTTTAACCGGTAAAAGGTTATTTAACAATCAAAAAGTTTATTTCACATAAGCTCAATTTAAAAATCTGTAATCTTGTTCTGCTTAGATCATTAATTTAACATGTTCCTTTTAAGTGATGCAAGTTGTAACACTTTTATGCAGTTCCACCCATCTCATTACTGTTTCGATGCCCTTTTAATGCCTCATTTGTAGTAGGATGTACCTTAAAAGTATGGTTAGGCTCAATTCCCTTTTTCTTCCACCATCTCTCCTTCACCGCAAACCGTCTTAACAATCATTAGGTCAGAAAAATGATGACAAATGTCTTCAGTACCATCCACGGTTACCCATTTGTCTCAAATTTGGTTTGTCAATTCGGGCTCATTCAATATTTCACAAATTTGCATCATGTCCGAAGCAGAGAAATAGTCAAGTTATATGTTTACATCCGATGTAGAAGCGGCTGCTTGAGGTGTTTCTTGCAGGTCCGATTCAGTTAATTTCTTCCAGCAGTTGTGTATTGTTTCCGCGGTGATAGCTTGCCGTGCAAGCCCAGACGCAGGACATAGGACCGTAGCTTGCAGATCAACTGCCGGCCGACGACTGACAAAATGAACGAGACCAGGCCCGGTCCCGCCTGCCGTGCGCTCCAGCCGCCCCAGAGTCTAATAAAATTTAAGTGATATCGCCATCTCCCGTGTTATAACTCAATCCGCAGTATAACGAGCCGCGCTATACCAAGGGTCTACTGTATTAGGAGATCCTAATCCGAATCCTAACCGACCGCTTATGGTACTAAACAGTTATTTAGTGTAATTATCCTACATTTGGGATGGCACAATGAATCTCTATCAAACGCCGGAGCCATCAGGCGCTGTTTACACCATCAGTCACCATTCATTCTCAGGAGATGAAAGAAAACGGTAATTGCAAACGACATTAAATTGTACATGTTTGTATATTGCATTATCTTGGACGGTTCGTTTTGGTTGTTAGCACTGCAGTTAGAATATTATACAATGCCTAGATAAAATATTGTAAGCGCCATAAGTTGCCAATACTTGTCGTTTTTATTGCCTGCTTGCAGTACTATAGCTTGTTAGGGATAATACCCTTACTTAAGTAATCCTTTCTCTAATGAAGTCATTATACTATTGACAAACTTTTTTATTTCAACTATATTGTCAAGATTTGTCTTGATTTGACTTTTGTAAGCTGTCAGCTAATGTCAATAAAAGTCAGCTAATTTCGATGTAAAAGCCCTAGTAGGGTAAAATTCCTTCAATAAGTGGTGAAAAATAAATAAAGTCGCCTGTGGGGTCTCTCGCCCCCCCCCCCCCTCCAGAACGGTTCTGCTAAAAGTAAGCGATTAGCTAAGATTCTATTTCCAAAAAAGTTTGGGAACCGCTGAGTAGAGAGTGACCTTTTAGTGTTTTTAATTATGAGAAAATTAGATTTTAGACAATAGTGGATGTGCGGTGCAGCCTAGCCAGCATATCCACACTTGGCTGAGTTTGGAGACTGGCATAGTGGAAATGAGCCTTTTAGCTTTTTGTTCAGTCTCGGATGGAGTATAACTATCTGACTTACCTCAAAAAAATGGAGTATAACTATCTGACTTACCTCAAAAAAATATTTAAGATTGCGCTGACAGTGAAAGCTTGGAAAGAGGAATTTCTCTGGTACAGATTGTATCATAGTCACATGATGCGCAATACTAAATACAAACTTGTAAACAATATCGCTGGGAAATGAGCTCCCGATCAAGGTAAGGCATATCGACCAGGGTTTGAAGGGTATGTCGACACCTGAATGCTACATCTAGAGAACTCAAAATGTAGGCAAAAGAGTCTGGCAAAATATATTGTTATTGCACACACGATTTTTGTGGGTAAAACTAGTTTGCCAATGAGTACTGTCACTGAGTATAAAGACATTTAACCGTTCGTATGCCGGCCGACTGCATGCTAATGATTTTTTAAAAAAACAAGTTCTCCGCTGTATGCTTTTTTGGGAATAACTAAAATTTCCATAAATAATAAACAAATGAATATCTCGCTTGGTAGCTTACCACCTTACCAATAATGTATTTATATATTTATCGAAATGTTATGTTGTTATGATGACTCTTTTACCCGATATAGCTACTAGTTTCTTTTGATATAGTTTCTTTTTTTACCATAAATGTGAATAAAATATGTAAAATAAATATTTGAAAAACAAATATTTCTTAAACATACATTTGCGTGAAACCGAATAGGTTTCCTACAAGATAAAATGAAAAATGCATGTTGAGTCTATCCAAATAAATACTGTATCGACTTTGAAGACTGATAATTTTCGCGGTCTGCCATTTCGCAACACCCATGATACAATTTAGAAATATCCTGTGTCAAACTGATGATATATGCAACGATAAGCCTTTATTAAGTATTAATTTTATATACTTATAATTAACAGTAAGTTATGAACGATATTCAATCTCTTTTAGTAAATCTTTGAAAGTTATTAAAAATTAAAATAAATGTATTTGTATCATTATTGTATCCGATGCGGGAATCATTATTGTATCCGATGCGTATCCGATGCGGAAAGTACGCAACCATGACTGTGATCCTCACCTTCCTGTTAGAATTCGTAGCCATAGTATGACTAGGAAATATAGTGTGGTGATATTGCTTTGCCCTCCACACAGCTGTTGGAATGTCGTAACAGTGAGTTCTTCCTCATCGTTCCATGTCCAGTCTAGAACCTAGGATCTCGCTAGGAAACCTATTAGTCAGTATAGGTTTTAGTGGTATTTAATTTACGAAGGGTGCATCAACTGTCAGATTAGGATACAGGGATAAACGAGGGCCGCTTTGTACAACACAACCGAGGAGTGGTTAAAGCACAGGTTGACAAAAACAAGCCAAGGAGGCAAGCAAATAGGGCCATTAAGGAACCCAGACTAAGTTTAACAAGTAACTGTCCGAGACTTCCCAGGGATATCGGTGGGCCTGCTAACTCAGCACTGCCGACTTAATAACACATGCACACAATATGGATAAACAACGACCCCGTTTTCAGGGGTTGCAGAATAGAAAATGTATCCGTTGAGCATGTAGTATGTAACTAAGTAGACTAGTCCGGGTAGCTGTCTGATCAGCTATCCCTCCATTTCATAATCATTATCGGAGACATCACTCTACCACGGCGAGCTTCTCCGTCCTAAGCTGTCGTCTCCCCAAGAGGTGGAGTGTGCCACACGGGCAACTGTAGCGAGCGAACGCATCCACTGGGCTCTCTGAGTGCACGGTCATCGACCAAGCTGCAACTCGCCGCCAGTGGAAAATTCCATGCGCATAGTATGAAATAATACAGCGACATCATATAAGAGTGAATAAAAGGAGTTAGATCCACCGGAGGGCCTCGTAAGCCCTCCCGAAACTAGTGAAATAATTAAAACTATAATAGTGAAAGCGATACTGACCGACGAATCGGGTAAAGAACTAATCATACACTGGCATTGCAACACCAAAAACCAAGTGATCAATTTCTATGTGTGGGACCTTAATGAAACGAATATAAAATAATTAAAGTGCAAAGATTGCCGCAAAGGATCAAGTGTAAAATGTTACCTAGAAACTATAACTATCATTGAATAAGGGACCCTCAAGGGAGTATCCCATGTAAGAAACATAAAATCGCGCAACGCAACGAATTGTCACGTGAACTTCCGTCGTTGCCGTGAATGCGACAAGCAGTTTAATATAAAAACCCTCCCATGCAAGGAGATAGTTAACAGGGAATCGGCCACTTTCAAGTGCAAAATAATTAATAAAATATGCATAGGTGGTACCAAAACTACCGAAAATGACGAAGTGCTAACCGGGTGTAAGAAAAGAACAGGCAAAAATAGCAAAAACGAATACACCAGGAAGTTCGAGAACTGTCCACCTCGACGAGATGACAAGAAAAAATCAAGAGAAAAAGTGGCGCGGCATAGCGGCGAGACGCAGAAGCTGCCCCAAGGTAAAGATCACGCCACTCGAGCGATAGCCTCGACCCGCATCATGGAAAATAACCGAGAACAAACAAATACATCGAGACCAAAGAACCAGGCGAACGAAAACAACAAAGACTGGACCGAGTGGCCGATAATGTGGGAAACAAGCAACGGCCACCGTAGCGAAGTAACCCCCATCCACAACCAAAACGCGACGCTCGACAATGAAGTGTCAGGAAACCAGAACACTGAGAGAAGCGACAAGGCAAGGAACACAAAGAAACGTCGCCTAGATTCGGAAGAGACCTCTCTCTCCTCAGCAAACGAAAACGAGATCAGGGCGTTGACGATCAAAGCCCAGCCTAAAAATCACATACCGCCAATAATAATCAACGACCAGGATATCATGCAAAACGCAGAGGCTCTGAAGGCAATAAGAAAAATAGCAAGCACACACAAAGTATGCTATGACCAGAGAAATAAAAATGAAATCAGACTCCACCCGAGAGAAGGAACAACAAGGAAAAATATAATAAACGAATTAAAATTAATGCACGAACCTCTAAAATTCATAGCGCCCGTTTCCAAAGGCGAACAAAACCATGCAACCAAAGTCATGATCAGAAACAGCGTCTACGACGAAACAATACAAATCCAAATTGACGAAATGGAAAGATGCATTGGAATTAGACCGATTGACATTAAACGCATCAAAGAAAGACTCCACCTAGTGATATTCGACTCATCGCACATGTACGATGAAATTAAACAACTAATACTGGACTCCAAGGATCATTTCTTCGGAGCCCCAAAAGTAAAACCAGAACCGTACAAATGGAATGCTAAGAGGGTAGTGCAATGCAAAAACTGCTAGCTGTTTAACCACTCAACGTCAGCGTGCCAAGGTGCCAAAAGACCTACCACCATACAAGAAATCAACCGAGAAAACGAAACAATCACCGTGTGCTTATCGGGCAGGAAACCAGGACACGGCGCGAATAACGCAAAATGTGATCGCTTCCAAAGAGCGATAGAAAGACAACAAGAGAACAAAGAAATACAAACAAACAAATATAGACCGAAAACGGCAGCAATCAAGAAAGCGGTGAGGCCAAATCCAGTACAGGAAGGAGTCTCATACGCAAACAAAACATCTAGCGGAAATTCTACAACGGGACAGAACCAACCGCAGAACCCAAGATACAACAACCCCGACTTATGGGGAACATCGAAGGGAGGCCACTGCAATACAAACCTTGGAGAGCAAAACATACAAAGCTGCCTGATACAGATGCAAAAAATGTTCGAAGACCAGATGCAGAGAATGCTACAAATGCAATCGCAAATAATCAGCAACATATTCGGAAGGCGCCCCAATGACAGACATTGAATAGAAGCAAATTCAAAAAAAATACGCATCCTTCACGTCAACGCCCAAGGTCTGAGGAAGAAATTCAGCGAGCTGAAGGCACTGACAGACGA
>JAOPUG010000333.1:1440984-1451097 GCA_027564375.1 Micropterix facetella | reverse complement strand
CATAAGTCTAGTCATGTTAAAATGGCAAACCAAACTGAGCATTAGTCAGCTGTCAACTGTCAAATTGGCTGTCGCTGAAAAAAAAGTGGTCAATATAAAAACCAAACCTCTAAAAAAACATCCTATATATACACATTATATGTATATCTATAAAAATCTATATCTATATACTCAGTATACGATACATTTGTATTATATGTGATCGAAGACTACCGCGGTTGTTTGAAATTATACATAAGATTTAACGAATTACCGCGTGAAGTTTTTTAGCACTCGACGTTTCGGCGATGTAGTCGCCGTTATCCAGGGTAGATTAAAGTGCTGTAAGTCGTCATACATTGCGGGTAAGCGGCAAACTGTTGCCGTTAATACGTAGATTATAACGATGGTGGGGCGGTGGGTTCGCCGCGCGTGAATTTTGAAAATCCGTCGTGCACACACCACTCACTGAATCTTGTGTTACGTCCTTGCGTTCGGCGATGGGAGTGTGTCTGCCCCAATAGGCAGGGGCCTAATGGGGCATGTGTAGCTCGGGCCATATGAACATTTTGTTATCCCGTCGGCCCGACTCACGGCTCAACTCCCATCCGGCAGCCTCCCTGAAGAGGGACTAATCCGGGGAAATCCGCTATGCGGTCGGATTTGGGATAACACCTCGGGCGGCCCTGGACGGTTTATGTATTGGTCGGTTTACCGATCTTGCACAACTGACGAATGCCGGGGGGGGGTAGCAGAATATTATACCACAGAACAGTAGTCGCACTCTCGGGGGCAAGGCGTGGCGGGGATAGCGGGCGAGAAGTGAGCAGAGGGGTACAGGACGCATCAACAATCTCGTTCCCTCGCACACTGGCTCGGATCACATAATATATTACATTTCTTAAACATCAATGCACAAATGCACGATGTTAGGTTGGATTTTGTCTCGTACGGAGTTTTTATGAGCTTGTATTATATATGTGAACGTATTTTAGAGCCGGTGTGCGAGGTACTGAGATTGTTGACGCGGCCTGTACGTAACGACAAACGCCTGTGTTTGCCGTTACACGGTCTGGGGTTGTCAAATTTCTCGAACATTCAATATCTGCGTCGTTCGACGGGAAGTGAACGTGCATGCGACTGGCGGTGTCGCGGCCATATGTTGGACTTCAGATTCTGAGTACAATTTCAATATCTTGGTAGCCCTAGGAGTCGTGACGTCGCTTGATTGTCAATTTTGTTCTAAGAGAAGATACTGTCTGTATACTGTAGTAGCAGTGTCCTATACTTATGCTAAAGCTCGCTTTCGTAGATATATAATATGCACTTAGAGACTGGCGGCAAATTCGGACAGGACAACGGTTAACGGAACTTTGTGAAACTTGTTGGCACCAGATTTTTTAGACTAATTCGACCCCGCTGAACAGGATTCTGCCCGGTACCAGCTCCTCCCTCGCTTTCCCCTAAAACTTGTCCATAACCACTGTTTTTTAGTTTTCTACAAAAACTACTAGAGATAAAAGAAATTTGTAAATGACAAAAATAATCTTCAATAAAGTATCTACAACATTTCTCAACTGGTTATATTGATAGGACTAATAGGTTATGAAATATGTGTGTCCGAACTGCATGAAATTATTTTTTTTTTGCAAAATTTTTGCTTTTCTTCTCAATTTACAGAAAAACAGCGCAGCGCAAGTTTCAAAGTATCGAGACTGCCATTTTAGAACTTTCAAAATTTTCTATGCATAGCTGATAATATTAGGCATCACATAAAAATGCATGAGATCACTATTTTTTATTTGGGTATATTACTTGCCAAACGTGGGCCTGCGTTTCGCTGAGTTGGTATGCAATGGTCAAAACGGCGCTCATACTTTGTTCTGGCAGGTATTGAGAATCCCATTTTAGACGGATCAAACTTCGCTGCGCATTGGCATAACGTAATGATGATATTAGGCATCACATAAAAAAGTGTAGGAGATCATTATCTTGAAATTGGGGATATTACTTTTCTAACTTGGGCCTCCCTTTCGCCGAGTTGATATGCAATGGCCAAGACGGCGCTCAAACTTTAGTCTTGCAGGTTTGGTCTGGCAGGTATTGGAAACTAGCGGAAACTTGCTAACCTAACATAGTAATGTGAAGATGCAGTTGGTCTTCGTTTTCTTATGAAATTGAAAATCTTTACGGGGTTTTGCGAGCTGGTATGCTTTTAGAATGCAAAAATATTTGTGATGATAACGTTTTCTGATTAACGAACATGATGTCGTCTCGGTTGAAATTTTTCAATTGTAGTTACTTAAAGTTTTAGGTATGATTCAAATTTTAGTTTATATAATTCATTTTAGCCTTTCATGTCAGTTACAATATGTTCGTACTATGAAATTATTACTTTATTGCATACGTAACTTTGTGACGTATCTCGATACTTGATATTAGTACTCGAAACACATGGCGAGCTGTAAATAGTGAATTAATACTAGTACGATAATAAGTTAGATCTTGTTTGTAGGTAAGTGTGTCAATATTAATTCGCTTCTTGGCTATTTTATGACAGTTTTGGCCGTTTTTCGATAAATTGTAAGCAAACGCAAACATTATACCAAAAAAAATGATTCAGTTCGGGCAGACATATTTCATAACTTATTAGTCCCATAAAAAATTTGGTAACAAATGTCGTAGATAATTTAATGACCATTATTTTTGTTATCAACAGTATTCTATTATCTCTAATAGTTTTTGCATAAAAAGAAAACAACCACGGTTAGGGACTCTAAGACTCATCTAAAAAGACCCAGTGCCAAAAAGTTTCATAAACGCCGTTAGATGTTGCAAACAGAAGCCGTTTGAGATTTTTCCGCCAGTCTATACACGTAAATCACTTTCATTTAATTTATACATTTCGCCTCGCATTTTTCTAACTTGGAAAATAACTTGAATATTTAATAACGTCCCTTAGTAGGTACGTAACTACCCAGTCCCTCCACTTAATTCGCTAATTTCGTCGTTTGCTTTTATACAAGTTTGTTAACCAATAATTCCATAAGGGGAGTGTGACCGGATATCGTTAGTTCTCTAATAATATTCGCGTTTGTGAATTTCTAAGCCATTGTTATCAATCAATTAATTTCGACTGTGACCCAAACGCAAGTTGCGCAAATGTATCTAATATTTCATTCTAATGATACTTTTGAATAACCTCATTGGATTCGGGGTTCAGTTGCAATTAAATCAAAATTAGGACTTTGTTTATACGCCTAGGTCGCACTGAAGCATTATTAATTTGTATTTTATTCTACGTTTGGACTAATTTTATATCAAAATGAATTTGGTATTTTATCACGACATAGATTAGTGTATAATTTCAAAATATTCATGTAATGTTTTTCAAGTCATTAGAGCATGATTAAAAAAACAAATAGTAAATACTTATATTTTTGACCATCAAACCGTCACAAATTAACATCTAAAAACAGAACATTAAACAATCTTTGTTTTATTTCCTAAAATGCATATACCTACAGAGTGATTAATGTTGATGCAGAATATTTTAAAGGGAGGTTGATGGATATCTGAAACGTGTATTAAATTCAGGATAAGTGGATATTTCATGCAATGCAAAGTTTCAGAAATATGGAAACCCTAATATCAGATTGTGCTGGTTCCGTTCGTTAATGCTTTATTAGATTTTATTTTAAAAGCTCGAGAAATACCGCCACAAAATAATCTAAACTTTGAATTATTTTTATTTTATAAACATTAATCGAGATTATTTTATAAACGGCTGTTAAAAATGTTCAGCGATGAAGTGGACGATTTACGAACACATACCTATTGGAAAACAGAACGAACCACCGGGTGCAGTTTAAAAATGTCATTTTGCTATCCATAGAACTATTTTAATTTCCCCTCATGATCTGGGAAGCCATTGAAATAAGGACCCTCAACTTCGATAGAAACGACGGTACAGTGACTGTTGTTCAAGAAAAACAGATGACGACTGACAGCACTTCAGTTTACCCTAGACAACGCGCGCGGTTGCAACATCGCCGATATGTCGCGTACTAGAAAGTTCACGCGATAAATCCGATTTCGTCTCGTTTATAATGTCAACCGCAATAGACTTAGTTTTCATATTATTTTTATTTTGGCAAACTATGGTATTCACACATTATACAAGAAACCAAAATTACCTTTTGTTTAATTGACTTATTTTAAAAATTGCCATTTGACTAAAAGATTTTCGTCAGTTTATGGGTATGATTTACTTGACTTTGACTTTGATTTACTTTCCCATCCATTTAATTTGTCGGAATCGGAAAATTGAATAATAAAAATCAAAGTTGTAAATATAGGGTCGTTTTTATATTATTTTTCCTCGTATAATATGTCTAGTTATATTACTTATATTATTTGTTATATTTAATAATCTAATTATATTACTTGAAATAACATTTCGAAAACTTTTCGAACATTTTGTGGCAGCACATCTTGGGTTTTAATGACTCCCTCAATATGAGATTAGGGTGAACATATTTCCGAAATTTTGTGTGGATTGGATTATCCATTTTATGTCCATCTGTTATCGTTTAAAATATTCTGCATACAAAAGGAATCAACCTGTATCCAACCTGTCTCTAAAGCGAAAATCTAACATAATGTATAGACAAGGCCTAAATAGAGCTGGACGTTTATATTAATAAATCACAAACTATCGTACCTCATTACTTAAAGCTAACTTTGCGACCCCATTTGCGGATTGGGTACCAAAGTTTGTTATACAAAATAGATGAGTGATGGCGAAATCTAAAATAAGCAGGTTAATCTGAAATTATACTGTAAATGTTCATAGGAATAAATGAAAATTAGCGAGTCATGCCTACCTCCAACGGTTGAAGCACGCTCGGTTATTGTTAATCTAAATTCATCTATATTCGACCTCTTGGAGAGTAAATGAAATTTAATATTCATATTTTATATGAAGTCATAAATTATGCATAGCCTGTGAGCGTTGTCTTTCTTCTTTTAGGCGGATGTTGTTTTCATTATCATTTCATGAATAATCCACGCATCCCTAAATTAACTTCGATACTTTTTAGCTTTCATCTCACAGGGGAAACAGTACAGAAATTCAATTAATTTAATGTTCTTCAACTTAGGGAGACTTTTTAAAGTATCTCCGTTTCAAGTAATATAAAATTCATTTTTAGGCTAAGTGTTTCATGTATGGACCGGTCTTGCAATATGGACCACAGGCATTTCTCAAATAACGATAGTTCTACCGAAACGTTCGGTCGGTGCAAAAGTTGCCACTCCCCCGCCCTCAGCGCATCAGTCTTTCGTTACAAGCCAGCTCATACGGACGTGTAGGCGAGAGGCATCTTTCATTTTTTACAACTTACGATGTAATTTTTGTGTTTTTAGTAAGCTTGTCAATACAACAAATATTACTCTGTGTGAAAGTGTGTAGCTACACAGATGTGGGCGGTCGCCCCATCCTGCTGGAACCACACACGTCGGATTGGAACACGTCGCCGTCGTAATGGGGCGACCGCCCACACAGCCAGAGCATCAATGGACGTTATTCGCCCTCTCTTCCCTGGTCGCCTTATTTCCAGGTTTGGCGATGTTCATTGGCCTCCTCGGTCCCCAGATTTACCCATATGCGATTTTTTCTTATGGGGACACCGATGATATATATGATTGAATATGATGGATGAATCAATTTTCAGTTTTTTTTATTTTGAAATTCATTTGTATATAATCTTAATATATTTGTAAATATATTAAAAATTGTATTTTTAAGACAAAATGTTGTTCTTTTATTTATTATAAGATACCAATATCACAATAAAATAAATATTGAATAAGAGCTTCGCTCCTATCGGGTGTCTCACGACGCATTTGTTTTTTTTTCCTAAATCCCGCTAGTGACTCCTTTCAGCATTTTCCTCTATCTGCAATGGCTTCGGCTTTCCTCATACCTACTGCCATGTATTTAAAACCAGCTTGTATATAGTTACAATGCCTTAATGAATAAACCTCAATGCCATAATATTATTATGCATAACTGGAAATTCACAGGATTGACAGGTTCCGCAATGATGAGATGATTTCGATTACCGATATATTGTGCTAGAGCCTTCATCACTCCGCCCCCTCTCCTCCCCTCATACCCTTTCCACATTCCTCGGCATCCGTTGAGTCCACAGATCCATCGTTGGACCCATTGTTTCCATCCCATTGAGTTATTGTAAAATCTACCTACCGCCCCGTTAAATTCGAATATTTGATTATTTTATTGGAGCCTCCCGGGATTATATGTACGCGTCATACAGTGACGTTAAGTGCTATGGATATATTAGCATCGTCAAACTTGCGATCTGTCAATCATATTATACAGGTGACTTGTAAAAGGAACGATTTTGACAATAAAAATAAAAATAAAGGTCATTTCAAACCTTTTGCCTCATCACAAAATACCACCATAGACATAATATGAAATTGCCGTTCTATATAGGAAAAGAAAAACGATTTTTTTTTTTTGGAAATAATAAAGTTAATCAACCGTTCTAATGTTCTAATGTTATCGATGCACTTCTGCCATATTATGTGACTTTCCTTGATTCCTTTGCTTAAATAAATTCTGGGGAGCGAGTATCAATGAATTGTTCGAAGGCGGTTATGACTGCCTCATAGGAAATATTTTTTTTTTCCTAACAAGAAGTTGTCTAAATTCCGAAAAAGGTGGAAATCAGTTGGAGCAAGGTCTGGAGAGTATGATGAGTGGCGGAGCGCTTTCAGTCGCAGCTCCTCTAATTTGGCTACCGTCTGTTGTGCAGTGTGTGGTCGAGCGTGTTTGCTGATGGGCTTCACAATTCATGCAGTATCCACTTTTCGAGATTTTTCACTTTCCCAATTTAACGCAAATGAATTAATTGTTTTGTCACTTACACCGAAGGCTGCTGGTAACTATGAGGTGGTTTGTGATGGTTTCGCTTCCACTATCGTGTTTAATTCTTCATTATCGACTTGCGTTTCCAGCCGTCCACGGGGCTCGTTCATAGAAACAAAAACGCACCGTGCTTTCATTAGTGGTGGCAGGCCCTAACACAGCATTGATTCTTCGAACTGAATCTGCAGCGCTGGTGCCACGGCGAAACTCATATTCGAAAATAATGCGATATTTTAACTTTTCCATAGTCTTTGTCAGAGCAAAATCAAAAACGGCGAAAGCAAATGAATAACTAATTTCGAACAGAACTTCACTATATTTAATTTGATACAAATTTAAATTTGGAATTATAAAACAAACGTTCTAACGAATTATAAACAAATATTTGAGTTCAAAGTTGCCAGTATTAAGAATCGGCAATTTCATAGGTAAGGACCTAATATAAACATATTATTAGGAGAATCAAAACATCTAACCCACTGTTCCGTAAATCCTTGAAAAATCCCTCCTTGGAAAAAAAATTAAACCATAAAGGTAAAGTAAAGATTAGGACAACAAAGCAGTTATACCTCTGAGAAAGAAGTCTTTTTAAGAATGACTAAAGGAACTTGATTGAAACCATAAATTATAATGTCTGGGAACGCTGTATGTAAAAAACTGTACTAAAAACATTTTGAGTAGTCTATCAAATCATCGAAATGACGACGAGAATAAATCTTGCCATCGGGCTTACAAGTTTTGGCTTTATGGAGCAATAAAAACAAATCGAAATTAAACCAAGTATATTGAAAATCTAAGTTCCTATATATTCTTCTATGTCATATATGATAGATTGATTGCATGAATTGAGATTTGAAAAACTTCTACGAGATTCAATGTAACTTATACCATCAACTTATAGCTGGGTGGTTTCATCAACGGCGTCGCATACAAGATCAGAAAACTACACACTCAAAGGACATTGACATATGAATTGGAAAAAAAACAGATGACCCAATAATACATGTGACACATGGAGCATGAATCTATACGCTCAACACTTGGACAGAAGTGAGGACATTAATTTACTAGTTAAACATTATACAATTCCCCCCCCCCCCCATTCAAACAAACATAAGTAACCTAAAATTACAGCATGTATGCTTAAAAGCAATGCCAATGCGCTACTTACATACACTAATACTATATTAAAGTAAATATTTACAAAAAATCGTTAATAAATACATTTTACAATGCTTTCAAAACAAACATTCTTTGTCATATTACACTATGTTCACTGGAGAGCAAGCTTCTTCTTCCATTTCCACAGAGAATCCATTTCGAAAGGTAGACTGCTCAATATATTGATCATCCTACCATTCGGTCCATCAATTATAATATTAGTACGGTGTGCTAGATCTTCGCACAACAAATGATTTCGCGTCGCTGTGTAGTTAACCGACGCGTACAATGACAAAATTTGAAGTATTGTTGTTAAGTACACATTCGTTTTAATGATGTTATAGGCATAGATAATGGTTGCAATACACGCTCGAAGTTCAAGTGTGTTGTAGCCCATCATGCATAAAATGAATCTAGATGAATAGAGCGCAGAATAGAAACCGAACTATCGAAAGTAAATATATCTCAAATATGTTTTCTGGCTACGCTCCATCATCAGGGTTCATTTGACCATATTTCCACAATCGAGAACAGAGATGTATTCTAAGATACTTCGATTAAGTGTGTTATATAATAAAATCATTATATTAATATTATTGAATCATGTGAATCTATGTAACGCGTCGAGTCTTGATTAACGATGAAATTATGATTCACTCCAGGGGCGAACCCCGGGGCCTAAAAGTTCAATTTTTATGAATCACACCGATTACTTAACCCTTCTGAAGTATATGTTAAAAAAAATTAATAAAAGTAAAAGTTATTAAATTTGATGTTTATCAATTGTCGAACTTGTGATGTCACGACCACGTCAACTACCGCCAGAGCTGATAACTATCTGGCAACGCGTCGAGGTTTGATTAGCTGTGAAATTATGATTCCCTCCAGAGGAAACCTGGAGACTAAAAGTATATTTTTTATGAATCACACCGATTACTTGACCCGTCAGAAGTCTATGTTTCTAATTTCAAGTCAATCTGTTAAGCCGTTTAAACTGGAAGTCCGTGAACATAGAGTATAGAAACCCGAAACTATATATATGACAAGCGGATCTGCCCATGCCCGAAGGACAAATCGCTGCCACAACAAAATATTTTGTTCAACATTTCAATTGTTCAAAAGTTTTGTTCAAAATTGTTCGAAAATTTTCAACTGTTTAAAAAGTATCAATGCCACCTAATAAAACAATTTGCTCATTTTTTTCAATTATTCAAAAAGTTTTGTTCAAAATTGTTCAAAGTTTTTCTAATGTTCAAAATGTAATTTTTTTTATGAATGACACCGATTACTTGACCCCTCAGTAGTCTAGTTTCAAATTTTTAGTCAATCGGGTAGCCTTTTCACCTGAAAGTCAGTGAACACAGAGATATAGAAATCCAATATTATATACCTATATTTATGACGAGACTCTTATTTCAGAATTATTGAAAGCTTTGAAATACTCAATTTATCAATCCGGTTCTTTGGAGGGAGGTGGGGGGTAACGACGGTAATCTCTAATTCGCCTGGTATTAAAAATAAAAGTATGAAGTTTTTCCTAGCTCATAACTTTAACTTTACGATCCCAAGGAACTGCTTTTTTAACGATTTTTTTTACATACATGGCGTGTTACGCTGTTCTCATTCGTGTTTAGGGCAAGTGTCCATTAATTCTAGTATTAATAATAGTTACAAGTGTTCATTTAACAATAGTGATATTTTATGGTCGCATGAACAGCTCGTAAAGTGCACTATAAAATATGTAACTGAGCATTTGTCTGTTCGTGTTTGCATGTTTCAGCGTTGCTGCGAAAATTGAACTTGGTGAAATTTAAATTCGTTCAATTTACTTGAGAAATGCTTATATTGCTCTCTTCCTTATAGAATGACGAGATTCTTATTATGGCCTAGTCTTCGAATACAGCGATTTATTCACGAATGGTTTTTCATTGTCATGGATTTATTATGTATATGTTGTGCTCATCCATTTTACGGCAATAAACATGAATTCATGAAATTAAGGATTACTTATATCT
>JAOPUG010000333.1:1410073-1425576 GCA_027564375.1 Micropterix facetella | reverse complement strand
TAGACCTAAGCGAAGGTTGTTGCGAAAATGTGAGTTTGAAAGATACATTTTTATCTAAGCAAACTTACCTGTCTAACTGAAATATAAAAAAATGAGCATTTGAATATGTTCCATTTCCTCATTACGGAAGAAACAGGTATGCTCTTAGCTCACATGAAGCAAGCCAGCTGTCCTAAACCTACCACAGCCGGTCGTCAGTCCGGAGTCCACTGCTCACCCTCCAGAAGTGTAACAATAGTATTTTGATGGGCCCGACCTAGGTCGGTGAATCCCATGTCAGCTTCCTTTGTACTTACTCATCCAGCAAAAAGATGAGTCCTGACATCAAAATAACAAAAATATATAAGTGCTATATTGCACACCAGGTGGTAAAACATTTCCCGCTCTAAATCTCCTCAAAATGCATTGGTAACACCGAGTGGGGATCGATGGGTTTGCTGATGCCGGATTTTTAATACAAACAATGATATAGCTGCAAATGACATGGGTAATTTAGTGTTGCCATTGTACAATTTTGTTTAGGCCTCTTTGTCACATAGTGAGGTAAGATTACCTTCGAGTTCATCCGTCAGATTGTTTGCAATGATAAATTGCGATTGCAACATTGCCTGATTTCTAGTAGTTCCTCTTAAATCTTACGGGCTGTTAGTGTATTTTGATTGTGGATTGTGCTTGTCCGAAGTCTTTGTGTTTATCCCATGGGAGAAAGGATGGTAACCAGTGGCATAACGATATATGTAGGGCCTCCACGAGATTTCAGCCTGGGCCCCTTGCTCACCTATTTTACCTTATTATTTTTTCAAAGTTCCTCAACATCTGTATACACCATGTCAGTATATTGTTTCATACTAATTCTACATGCATAATTGAAGTAAGTAAGAGAAATACAGAAAGTAGACCTTTATTCATATATAATAGCACCTACACAGAAAAAAGTTTCCCAACAAATTACATCTTAATCAGATCTTCTTGCTTTGGCCTCAGCAAATTCATTGATTAGATCTTTCATTTCTACTGTGCTTGCAAATTAAGCTTCGATATTTAACAGAGCCAAACTGGACAATCGGTTTTGAGACATACTGTTTCTCAAGTATGTTTTTATTATTTTCATTTTCGAAAAAGATCTCTCTGTGGATGCAATGGTAACTGGAATATACAATATTAATAGGTTGCATACCTCGGCATAGCTGCTTGCTAAGTCGTAATATTTCACAATCGCTAAATTTGTAAGACAGCACATTCTCTAGAATTTTAATTTCTTCTATAAATGTATTTCTAAAAAGCAGGATATTTAGTACTAGAGGAAATAGTAAAATCGTCACTATAAGATTCTCTAATGATGTATACACGATTCTTGTTATGTTCACCAGTTAAATCTGCGAGAGGTTTGGGGTTCAGAAACGAGAATCGCTGATTATTGCCATGCCTGAAGTTCGTTCCTTCATTTGCGTTGTGACGATATCTATGGTGCTCAAGAATACTCTGACCTAAAACTCTCTTTAGCATATTCAAAGCGCTAATCTTCCGTCAATTTATCATAAAATTTCAC
Organism: Micropterix facetella; assembly: GCA_027564375.1. Classification (NCBI taxonomy): domain Eukaryota; kingdom Metazoa; phylum Arthropoda; class Insecta; order Lepidoptera; family Micropterigidae; genus Micropterix; species Micropterix facetella. Next base: position 1,424,027 of record JAOPUG010000333.1, on the reverse strand, counting down.
GCAGCCAAAATGCGATGTAATCGCAGAATTGGGCTGGACCCTGCTGGCCCCTTTTTGAGCCGCCTCCCCGCAACCGCATACATCGCAGGAATATCTTTACGCCACTGATGGCAACAGTCGTCATAACTCCTTGGGGTGACGGGTTCAATTGACACCCTTCCACATGTCAGTCACTGGATATCTGGTGGAGTGGACTTCGCTGATTGCTCCAAAAAATATACCGAATGTATGAAAAATAATCTCATAAAATGTGGACTGTGAAAACATGAGATACAGTAGAACCTCCATTTCCCAGCACTTTGATCCATAAATTTCATTGTCTTCATAATGGCTTTGATGCATTGCGCTCGGTACGTGCAGCGCGATGCTGAAATTACTTATGGAAATTAAGTTGGTCAATTTTTTATGTAATTTTGTTTTTATTAATAGATAAATCCCAGAAAGAACCAATTTTGTATGTATGGGTACCGTACTTATGTGAAAACTGCCATTACCATTCTAATAATTATGTAAATGTATTATTTTATGGTATTATGTAATATGTTTTCTATTATTCATCTAATTTCTATATTCGTCACTCCTCCGGTCCTTACCCCTGACGTATGTATTTACTGATGAGGTTCTATTGTAAATTTATTTTACTTACGGCTCCAAAATGGCTGTTTGCTGTTTGAGCCCGTCTGCCGAACACGGCGGACGAAATCTAGGAAATCTAGTCTAGTCTTTGGAAATTTATGGAGAACAAAATCAAATTGGAAGTGATGTACACATAATAATATCCTAATTGCAAATGCGAGCATATATGGCAACTTCATTGTTTCTAACTCAGTGTTCGCAAACTCATATGAGAATCTGGCATCAGTAGATCTGACATCTACAAACCCGGCGTCTGCAAAATTATTAATGTCAGTTTGTATGAGTTGATACCGGCATGTGAGAATCTGGCATATGAGAATCCATTGTTAGCGAATCCATGGGGGCTCGAGTCTTAGACGTCATTGCGATTCAGGGCATTGATTTTGTGGAAATTTTTATATCTCTTGGATCCAATAAATATATCTAAAAATAGAAGCTGTCTGTCAAAAATAAACAGAAGAATGAAATTGCAATGGCTAAAGATGCAATGATCCGGCTCGCTAACATAAGTTAAAAGTGGTGGTTTTCCTCATTTCCTTTACCGTGTGGAAACATGGACTATTCACGCAAGAGAATAGTAACATTCGTAAGGTGCTGAAGGCAAATGCTCCGAATCTCCTAGAGGATGATTTTTTTGAATCGATAGAGAAAATATTAACATGATGCCAGCTGACGCAGATTGTAACGATGAATTTTATGGCATGAATTTAAAAAATCATCTATGCACACATGACTTACTGTGTGCTCGTTAATTTTCCTGCTGTCAGGGGTCAGCTATAAGAACTTCTTTAGAGAGTTCCATGTGGTGGAAAGTGTGAAACCTTCATCCCATTGAAGTTTGGCATTCATCTGACTGATTGTTTCCCTGATCATTCGCAGGAAATAGATTTTTTGTTGAGAGCATCATTTGATTATGAAACTACAACTAATGTTTCGTTCCACTGTCCAAAATGTGCTCGTAATTTGCTGATTTTCCTCACTGGACACTTTTTACCGCCTTAAGGTGTTCCATTACTCGAGTCATAATAGGGTGTTTCGTCTGTCCGACATTAGACAGCCCACAGCTACACTCGATTTTGTAAACTCCAGGGTTTTTCTTTGGCAGTACATCTTTCATGGGCCTCAGGAATTGTGCTATGCTTAGAGATTGTCTAAAATCGTTTTAATGCTAAAGCATTTTGCTAATCCGAACTGTTATTCCTTGACATATGGCAAGAATGCTGGAGCTTGATTTGGCGCATGAGGCTTTTCTATTGTGTGTTTTGTTGGGTGGTTGTGATGTGGTTTATATCCGTTCGTTACCCGGACCTTTTGTGTTAATTGTTGCATCACACAGGTCACATGCTCGATTCGTGAGGGCTGTTTGTACCAGTCACAAAAGGCAAGGATGATGATGTGAATCAGCATGTCAATATCGTTCCGTGTTTGAAGGTTTTCTGTATACAGTGTGTTCCAGGGTGTTGCCCTTTCACCTCGCAACCGTGATGTCCAGAAATGCATTGCAAATGTAACATTGTCCAAACATCTGGAAAACTAGTGTCTATTTCCTCGTGGTAAAAAGTAGTTTTCTTTCGATTAAAATGTCAAATAACCATAAAACTTTTATAGTTGATAGAGAAAATATCATATATGAGATGATGTTATTTATTATCACTTTTATTTTGAGATCAGCTTCAGCTTTCAGCTGAGATGATAGTCAAGCGACAGGATTCAACTGTTATGCTCGATCGATCACAGTCGAGTAAAACTACTGAGTATATCTCAACTGTTACTATGAATAATAAGAATTTGATATGAGGTATTTTCTCTGTTAAGATGGAGGCCCTGGAGGCGTCGGAACGGTTTGCGAGGTCGGCCAAGCCGGATCTAAGCGCTCACCGGACAAAACTGTAGTCATCAATTGGGATTGCGGAGTCCGTTCCAATTATAGAACGGGCTATCAAGGACAATATGACCTGGTCGTGATAGACAATGCTCAGTGCGGTAAGATTTTTTCTGATTTCCTTTCTAATGGATGTTGGACACCATCATCAGGCGAAGCAATATGAAATAATACTCATGTACTGCATCCAAACCATCCGCTCAAATTTCTCCTCCAAGAGTGACATCTTCTACGGCCACTTTTTCAGCTGCAGATCTTCCTTTGTTATTAACCAAATTATTCCAGTTTTCATCTCTTGACAGAATCATTATTTTGTTGCAATGATTTAAAAATGATTTGTTCTTACACATGCCACTGATAGTGGTGGAGCGTTGACGGGAGGGGGAGATCCCTACAATGTCGAAAATTCATATGGTATAATATGTATGTTGACCATCATAGTTTTATTCTTCATACTACTTAGCAATAAAACATAATAACTATCTGTTTTAAAATAAGTTTACTGTAAAAGATACATTCTAGATTACAATAACACCAACAAGCTTAGAATGTAGTGCATGCTGCGCGGCATATTCAAACATCACTGGACCAACACTCAACATACCGCAAGCGCTTCAATACGAACTGATTCAAGATTTTTTGCCATTTTTCAAATTTTGCTACTCAGCTGACATGGCGGCTTGCGGCTCGCAGGAAACCCCTGCAAGGGTCAAGTAGGTGATTAATTATGTACCTGGCCCTTCCAGGGTTTAACCTATTTTTGTTGTTTCTATTTTAGATGTATGCAGTCTAACCTAGGTCAGTACTATCTATTCGGAAGGAATTCGAACCATTGTTGAACCATTGTTGTTTATGCCAATGTTCCATAACTTTTCTGCTGATTTAAAGCAACAAAATAATTAGACTTATTACCGAGGCAGATGCATACAACTGCTGGCATCTATAGATAAATGATCTACTTTTTTTACATTAAATGTACATAATTAAGTTATTATTTGGAAAATCAATAAATTATTCTATTCTTCTATTCATTATATTGACATCATTCTCTGCAAATTTTGACTTTTTCACATGCATGACATCAAAATGATGTCATTTCGCAGGTGTGTTGCGTTTTCGCATATGTCCCGTTGCCTCGGGAATACCCTATAATATCCTAAATCCTATCTTTCTTCGCCATTTCAAATACACCGTGTTGCATACTGTTTTCACATAACTTTAGCAAACTGAATATTCCTATACTGATATTGATTAAGAAAAAAATTTAAAAAAAAAAAAAAAAAGTATGGCTTTTGAGAGGATTTCTTTGAAGGGATATTATTCTACACGAAAAATTTAGTTGAAAATAGTCAACATATTTTTGGCCCATCTGTAGTATTACTTAGGACGAGCATATAGTCTGATGCATGCTGTGCGTTCGTCCGAAGACTTCCCGTGGTCCGATCTTAACCAAATTTGGTATGCAGCCTCCCTGGGTGACCCTAAGCACCAGGATCTAATGGGAGTATTGCAGCTTGAGTCCTAATGACCAACTCTGTCTATCATGGTCGGCCCGACTCATGGCTCAGCTGCCATTTGGCAACTTCCACGAAGAGGGACGAAACCGGTGAACCCGCTGTGCATGGCGGCTGATCTGGGAGAAGACCTCGGGCGACCCTGGATGTTTGAGCACTAATCGGCATGCCGGCCTTTGCTTAACAATCTTCCTGAAGAGGGGCCCCTTCACTCATGGATATATGCGATAATCGACTGGTCTGATCCGATTGTATGTAATGCGGCATATGCACTCGGGGAAAACTTCGAGTGGATGGTTGGCTGATGCACTGGTCAGTCTGCCAGCCCTTGCTTAACAATGAATAGCCGGAGGAGTTTGGAAGCGTAATGCGACCTAAGAAAGCGGGAATAGTTAGATACCTTAAGCTATCTATCCTTAGATACGATATGTTGGCAACCCGATCTCGGGTGGCAAGCCGAGTAAAGGGCGCCTCGGATCCGCGACATGTTCCAATGAGGAATTGCCGCTTACATAAGGTAGAAGAATGCGCAAGTGACTTCGAACCTGCTACCAGACGGGAGGTCGGAGAAATCTGACCACATCTGGGAGTGGGGGATGCCCCACTAGGCTTGAACATTTCCAGTGCCTTGCGGTGAGGAGTTGCACTCTCACGGGCTGTGACAGCTTGGTACGTAGATTGTCTTCGTCCAAGTACGTGTGTTTGTTTTGGGGCGACAAGACGATAACTTTCGTTATAACGCTACAAGGCGGCGGATTCGCTCGTAGCATAGCGAAACTCATAAACTGACCCTAAGCACCAGCAGGTGGAAGCAAATTCGAACCGAGTCACGCAGTTGCTGCTGCAGATGCATCCTGTTTTACTTGGCCTGGAGGAGGATCTGACAAATTAGGTAGAGCAAGCATGGCATGGCATATATGGGTATTTTTATAATCGTGGTGATGAGAGAAACTGGTTGGAATAGGTTTTAAGTCATTTTGAATGTCAGGGATTACCAATCACGGTATGGGCCAAAGTTGCCGATATATATTGCCACTTTTCCTGTTATTTTCATTTACACCTTTCTTAATAAGAAAAAATACTGAATATCTGAAAGTTGAGCTTAAGAAATGCTTTTCCTTTCAATATTCAAAAACATTTAAAAAAAAAAAAAACTTATTTTTCTTTTCCATATTGGTAAAGCAATCATTTGGTGGTTATGCAAATACAGTCTGCAACATGGTGTTTACCTACATATTACTGCATACAACATTCTCTGAACAGTAATAATAATTCTTTTCAGGTGTCCGTCATCCCAATATTGAATGTGATTTCTGCAAACAAAACGGTATCATGGGCATGCGATATAAATGCACTATGTGCAGTGATTACGATTTGTGTACTCTCTGTTATCACGCAGACAAACATGATATTGAACACACGTTTGCCCGCTACGACACAGCAGTCTCCAATGGGTGAATTGATTACTTACTTATTTTTCATACAATTTAAGTACTGGAGCCACTTGTTGTTTGGTGATGGTAAATTTTATTCAACCTATTTAATTTTGGTAATTTCATTTAATATCAATGTTGAAATATTCTCTAAGATCCAAAATGGGTTCCAAAGATTACACGTAGTCATTTTCAAAAAATTTACACGAACTAAGATGGACATTTTGTGATTAGTATGATTTTTTTGGAGGTAGTTTTTTTGGAGGGACATATTGTGATTAGTATGATTTTTTGGAATCCATGGGATTCTTGCAGGTTTTAATGATTTGTGGGCCCAGGAATCGTACTCAAATCACTGCTTCTATCATCTTCATCTTCAATCACTGCTGCGTATCGAGTCTGGACTTAATATCCCATAAATTGTCAATGTGATAAATTTCAAGATAAGTGAGTGCGGTGAGTTTCAGTGCTATTGGAGTCATATGAGCTCGAATTTTGAAGTACATTAGAACACCATTATCTGAAGGACTGGTTATCCGAAACTTCATTTAGTGTCGTTTTTTCACTGCTTATATTATTATGTGACTATATCATTAATTTAACTAGTTTAATTAGGAAATTCGATTGATTTACTTTTTACATGTATAAATAATGATTTTTGTACTTTAGTTACAGACGTAAAAATGATTTCTTTTTATTAACAACGGATGTTTTGTCTAAATAATATAGCCACATAATAGCCATACAAGGTGTGTTGAAAAAGTATACGATTATAATTTTTTGTACTAAAACAAATGAAGCTCGGGAGGCGTGGCTTGGTGCACATGGGTAGCTATCCTTATACTCATGCTTGAATTATTTCTTCACTGCAGAAGCAGTCAGTCACTGGTAGACCGCCGATGAGTGAGGTTGTGTTAGTGACCGTTGTCAGATTTTTGTTTTTGGCAAAATGACAGAAAAACTTGAACAATGCTACTGCATTAAATTTTGTTTAATGCTGGGAGATCTACAAGTGGAAACGATCCTTAAGATTCAACAGGTCTTCTAGGATGAAGCAATGGGCACCACATCTGCCCATTCTTCATATTTGATACAGACTTACCTGGCCAATTCACACACTACTGTAGCATGCAGAGCACATCTGATACTGTTTGAATGTATTTCATTGATGATTTCCCAATTTAACTTGTAGAAATTTCATTTTAGCATTAAATTAACTCCCAGAACAATTGAGACTAAAACCGCTTTACACGGTATATTTACGGGTGCAACTGTACAACGAGGACACGATTGGAAGTGGGCGAATCAAGATGGCGGCGAAGGTATCTTATTAATTAATAATTATTTTTTAAGTTGATTCTACCTTTAAGTAATGCCATTATAACCCGCAAAAGTTCACTTGGGGCATGCTAGGAATGCGGGTTCCCCTCCCTTCCTCCACGCTGCATACCGCTGTAGTCAGGGCCTGCCTAGCATTGTTGATAGCCGGTTTTTGGCGACTGACTCGATCGTTATTGATTCGATCGATCAATCGATCGCGCGTGCGCTCAATCGAGTGTGCTCGTCTGTCTCAGACCTAGTTTGGAATAAAACAATGTTATTAAAAAACAAGTGTTTAAAAATAGTTTAAAACAGATTTTAAACACTGTTTAAAAAAAACAGTTTAAAACATTTTTAATTGCATATGACCTGGAAATAAATGAAAATTATTAAATATTTAGGAGCTATAATTTTTTTTTTAATAATAAAACTCAAACCCAAATTGTAATACTCGACAATTTTAAATTATAAAATAATCACTATTAATTTACAGTCCAAATTTTGTTTGAATATTGCGAAATAATATATACATTATACCTAGGCACCAGGCAAATCCAGCTATCCAAACATAAGGCAAGCCATTACAAAAGCGACCAGGGAAACGCGGATTAGGTAAAAAACCATTAACACATATGTATAACGACGTGCAGGTGACTAAACCAGTTGAATGTACAGTTATACCGGTGGCCGAAATACTGAAAGGTTGATTAGTGAGGCGAAGGACGGAGTGGTGGGGCGCGCTGACGGAACAGCCAGGCGGAGTAGGAAGACGTTAATTTGAATACGACCCGCATGTCATTCGGTGGTATATGGGTGAATCAACTTTTAAGGCACTCTTTGTTCCATTGTCTGAATATAAAATGAAATACATTAACAGATATTATGATACGGTTATACGAGGGCGGTCCGATAAGTACTTAGCCTACAAAAGAAAAACGAAAATTTTGGAAAAGTGCCGATTTATTTCTCAACGTAGTCTCCTTTTAGCTCGATACACTTGACCCAGCGATGCTCCAACTTCTTTAACCCGTCTGAAAAATACATTTTCTTGAGGCCTGCAAAGTAGGTTCATCAGATTTTGGTTCAAGATTTGGTCATGAGGAAGGTTTGTGCCAAGATGGTGCCAAAAACCTGATAACTGAACAGGAAAAAGTGAGATTCTTGTAGTTCCCCAAACCCCCTATTCACTTGATCTCAGTCCTTGTGACTTTTTGTTGTTTAGCAAGATTAAAACCCATTTGAAAGGATGTTGTTTTGAAACTGTTGATAACACCCATAGGACGAACCGCAGAGCAGAAGGTGACTCCAGTTTAACTCTTCCAGCATTGCTACGAAGTCTGAAAACAACGTCTTCGCTGAACTACTTTAATGGAGATAACATTGTTGTATAAAAATAGATAAAAATTTTGCAAAAATAAAATCAGTCTCATTACCTTTCTTAGCCACACCTCATATATGACTGTCTCTATTATGAAAGAATATCAAGTGCTCTCGGAATGAAATATTTAACAAGACCATTAGTTCAAACTAAATTAAAATCATTATCCGTAAATGCATTCAAACGGAACTGCTTCACTGTTCACATTTACGCTGACTGACTAATGAGCAGATTTTCAACTAAATATGTTGTCCCTACACAACTGAATTTATTTCAATCTATGTAGTCAGTAATATGATGTATTTCAGGTTCAACTGGCATTATAACCGAGATATGTAACTGGGCGAATGAATCGGGAAGATCAGTTGCTGGGGTTAGGTGGAAAGACGGATCAAAGAATGACTACCGGTAAGTGGATATCACGAGGATTGTGTACCATTGTGAGAAATGTGTACATAAACTCCATGAAAATACATAATCGATCATATTTAGTCCTCCATTTTCTCTTAGCTTGGCATATACTCCTTCGAAGTTCTAGACTCATTTGTAATCATTGGCTATTGCCTTTATTGCTTCCAGACCACATTGTCATCATGTATTCATGAGTTGTAAAATAAACTGGGTTTATTCATCGACCTTACTCTTTCATGGTATGCACAAACAGTTTCCACAGCCAGCAATGGTTGCAACAATTTCTACCTAATAATGTAAAGCAAACCTTAGTGCGAACACTTTTAATATCTATCCTCGATTATACGGACGTTGCAACCTCAATGCGGAAGAAGTGATTCTCGACAAGTTAGAGCGCTTACAATTTCTGTGAGATTTGTGTTTATTTCAAGCTCGTGAAATAGCAAGATATAGCTGCAGATTCATAATTGCAGAAATCTACACATCGTAGCCTGTCGCACAATATACTCAACAATCCCACCCATCTTGGTAACTTTACTGGTCGTGGTCTCCCGCTCTGATTTAATTTAAATAACATCATCAGCGTACCGAGTCATAAATAAAACTTCGTGTTTTGCAGCTCGATTACGGAATCAGCGCCTCCAAATATCAGAGGCGTGCAATCGCTTTCTATTTTCAAACTTCTGAAAAGTATTTCTTCTCTTACCAAACGTAAACCCTTCTCCCTCCCATCCTTTTCTTTTGTCTCTGACTTAGTGTTGTTTTGTTTATTTAATTTTTCATAATATCAGCTCTTTTATAAGTAATTTAGATGGAATATTTCAATGCATGTTATTTGGTTAGCAAAGTCATCCCATCCCATTCCATCATCAGTAGTGGTTCTTCCCTTTGTAACAGTCGAATCGGCACGACAAGAAGATTTATAGGCGTCGTAATCAAAACAAGCCAGCTTCCATTACTTTCGTTTTTAATCTGCTTGTTTACCAAAATTACTGTTTACCCAGATGACATTACAGCGTTTTTCTTTCTGGGCACATTCTACACAAATACAGTCCCTTCCTAATGGCCTCACCATAAATAAATATGCAGGTTGCTATTTTAAATAAAATTAAATGAATTTACCGTATGAAGTTTTTAGCATTCGATGTTTCGGCGTTGATGCAACCGCCGTTGTCCAGCGTAGACTGTACAACGGTGGTTGCAACGTTGCCGAAACGTCGGGTGCTAAAAACTTCATCCGGTAAATTCGTGCTGTTTTCAACTCAGCTATACAGCTTGCTGGATCAGCAGTTTCATCGTGTGATAGATAAACTGTCCTCGAATCGGAATGTTTATGATCAAGAAAACGGCGGATTCGAATGTTTATGAACAAGAATACAGCATTATTAGCATAATTGGTCGAATTGCATCTGAGGTATGCTGATGTTATTATTATCCAAAAACACACTGTGAGAGCTGTAACGAATGTTCCACCCAGAAATATTTGCAAGTCTCTTTTTTGATGAACTACGAATTTCGACTATACATGTCCTATTTGTGACGAACGTTTCAAGGAGGCATCAGATTGGCGCATTTGATTTTTTTAAAAATAGTACACATTCAAAACTTAGGTACTTACATATTTAGAATGCAATTTTATGACTGTCCTGTTATGACTTTTATGACTTATTCTACCTGTTTTTTTTTTAAATGGCTGCATTTATTTATTCAACTTACATATGGTTACTAATTAATTTAACTTATTCTTTAATTGCCAGTCTTTAATAATAAGTCATATTTAACTCCTTTATTCATAATCTTTTATTGGCATTGACACATTAATGCTTATACATATGTCATCTTTGTCTTTTACTTTATTATTACCTTATGAAGTCATTCTTTACTTACATAAGATTGATTAATTGCGCAGAGAAAGATGGTATTTTTTTTATAACACGGTGGACACATCTGACTGGGTTTTTAGTGACCTTCTAGGTATGCTCATGCGCAATGTTTATGTTAATTAAATACTGTACGCTACTTTTTATTTTTCATAGACCTGGAATTAGGTTTGTGATATTCACCTCCAACATATCAAATAGGTCGATGGGCTAACTTCGCCTTTTGTATTATTTTTTAATGTAAATCCGAAAATGATTGTCAGCTTTAATATGTAGCAAAATTATTGTAATGAATGTAATCCAAAATTTGTGACCTTTTCTTCAGCGATCATGGCGTCTTTTCCAGTGTTTTATTGCGAGCCCTTCCTTCCCAGTATGATATTTCTATACGAACCAAAGGTTTATGTTTTTATTTTGGAATGGCCTTTCTGTTTGTAAGCTATTTATCATCCGTTCCAGCCTGCCGTTCGAGGGAGGCCCAGTGCCTTAGACAATCGAAAACACTTTTATTTTTATTGCCATTTCTGTAATCGTATGTCTGGTTGTATCTATCAGCTATAAATATATTATGAAACATTTTTCAATGATTTCATGTTTTCAATTCTGCATCTTTATGTTTCAGAGTTTTAATTGCTAAAGTCTTATGGCGGTTCTCACCATGCCTTATTGTATAAAAAGATCGAGAGGTGATTGGCACAAAATAACTTCTACTGCCTCCATGGGTACCGTTCTCTATTAGCGCCAGTGGCACCTAGCGCAAATGATAATGATGTTTCCTCAAAAATGTCAACAGTAATGACAATAAATTTATTTGATTATGTGTATTTTCAACAGAGTTGGCCACAAAGGCATCGTTGATCTGAAATGTGTCATTGCGGGCTCCGGAGGATGTTACTACGGTAATCATCTACCTATCTTAGGTGAGTTGATATATCTAATTATTGAAAGTTCACTGTTCTCGCAAGATCGAAAGTACAGTGGGTGGCCATATTAATATTGACACTGAATTTTGGTACTAATTTGCATGTTACAAAAAAATGAAACTCCTAGCCACTGCTTATTTTTTAGTGTTAAAAGTCGTTGAATTATGGTATTTCGAACTTACATAAATAATATGATAATTTCAGCAGTCACAATCATAAGAAATGGAACATAACCATAAAATATCAAAATTCACAGTATCCCTATTTATATGGTCACCCACTGTATATCAATATGATTCTTGCCTTTGCAGCCCAGACAAACTTCTTTCACCTTATTGTTTGGCATCTCCTTGGATCAGATTATTCTTCAAAAAAGGGAGAGTGTTGGAATATTGCATAACATAATATATTTTTCTATTTTACCTGGGGTTGAATATAGAGTTTGTTGAGATTAGACATTTGCTTACCCTGCTGCGGGCTACCAGTAGCTTGTAATCGATGATTTGGCCACCACTTATCCAAACTATTCTCAAATTTGTCAGCCGGAAGTAATGTTTTCTACCAGCAATTCTTTACAGATCTCGCCACGTATTATATATCTTAACGATGAGATATATGGCTATATTTTGTCACCATCTAACATTTTAACAAACGATAATAAATTGTACAGAGATCTGATATTACAATCTGTATAAACTCAGAATGACCTTGACAGAATCATGAGTTGGGTAAATACATGATTGGTTACTAAATTGGAATGACGAGTGTAACAGTCCTTTAGATCGGGAAACACAAAGCTAAAAATACACTGATTGGAACCACACTCGGAAGTGTGTTAACGCAAAAAGACCTCGGTATAATCATATCCAGCAACCTGAAATGGGAACCTCATATCTCAACTATAAGTAAAAGATCTAACAGCTTAATATATTTAATTAAAAAAGGTTTTAGGAACTGCGCACCTGAATTAATGCTGAAGATCTACAAGACATACTAAATAAGATAAAATGAATTTATCGCGTGAATTTTGTAGCACCATACATTTCGACGATGTTGCAACAGGCAGCAGTTGCAACATCGCCTAAAGTTTTATCTTAATTATTCGATTGTTTTATTTTATTTATAATGTCAAATAACTGCGATAATCTTCGATTTCATATTACAAGACATACGTTGGGTTATTGTTAGAATATGGTTTCCAAATTTGGAGTTCGTATTTTGCAGAGGGTATTAAAATGCTAGGAGTGTAGAGAGTTTCACTAAAAACTCAAGGGAATTGAGGCATATGGAATACGAGCAGGGACTCGTAATACCACAGGACATACCACAGGACAGGTGAAAATAGAGACCTAATTGAGACATATAAGGTGCTACAAGGATATTATACCTGCAGTAACAGTGACATTTTTTGAAACTATCCAAGACAGTATTTCACACAAATTCTCGAAAGCATTTTATCTCGAATCGAGTTGCGAACGATTGGAATCGTCTGCTGCAGGAAGCTATTGAATCAGTGAATGTGATCAAAAACTGATTGAACAAGTTCCTTGAATCCAGTAATTAACATTATTCATATGTATAATTCAACATAGGCAACATCAGTTTAAGCTACTCGTCCATTGTACCAATAATATATTTTTACCGAAATATTCTAGTTTTTGTCTGTTGATAGCAATCGACTATTTTGAAGTGAAGATCTCAGGTCTCATTACCCTTTTGTCACAGGTAAAAATCCCGAAATAGTCGTTCCAAATGCTGTACCAATGCCAAAGGAGATTCTAACTGGGCAATCGGCTTCTAATCCGATTGGCGGGAACAAATTTAGTCAAGGCGACCGAGTAAAAGTTATTTTGGATATCGATACACTTAAACACTTGCAGCACGGACACGGCGGATGGAATCCGCGAATGGCCGAGGTAATCTACCTATTTTATGAAATTATGTAGATGTATTTTAGAAAGAGCTAGAGAAATATTCGATGTTATCTTTTAATGGTTTTGGGACAGACAGTTAACTCTCACAGATGAACGACTCTCCAGAGAGTTTAAGGGAAAAAAAAACACTGGGGGCTAACGATTCTCTGGAGAGTTTTCATACTTCTTTTTCTATAATGGCAAATAAAAGGAGTTATTTCACTATGGACTAGTTTTTTAGGTCGGTAAACACAGATAATAAGGGTAGCCAACATTTCTACAAAAAAAAGTCCTAAACTTCAATTACCTAAACTTGACACTTACCTTTTGCTCTTGCCACTTTAAAAGCCGTTTGGCAGGCATTGAACAATAACATTAAAAAATCCGGAATTGTTTATGTAACATTTGGCAATTGTATTATCTTTTTGGACATTTCATAAGGAACCTGTTTATGTAGTTAGTAATCGATGTTTCTTTTTATATTCTTCCGTAATAACGACTTAAAGACTACCTGGCGTGCTGGAGAACAATGCGGAAAAATGTTAATCCATTTTGAATGTTGAATGTTAACATAATTTAAAAAAGCGATATGGATTTTACTGATTTTTTATAAAAAAAAATCAGTAAAATTTTGAAACAGTTTATAAACACAGGTATATTATCA
>JAOPUG010000333.1:1391197-1403965 GCA_027564375.1 Micropterix facetella | reverse complement strand
GCTGCTCCGCAAGCATGGGCCGGCCAACAACATAACGGCCTTTATGGCCCACCTCCACGTAGCCATTTGTGGCCTAAAACCGTAGCCAGGTAGCCATAGTAAACCGACCAATACATCAACCGTCCAGGGCCACCTGAGGTGTCCACCTGATCCGGCCGCATAGCGGGTTCACCGGTTTAGTCCCTCTTAGGGAGGCTGCCGGATGGGAGTTGAGCCGTCGGGAGTTGAGAGTCTGCTTGACCAAGGTAACAGATACTGTCCTAAGGGCCTGATCTGCAGGGCCCAATTAGGCCCCGAGATCCATGAACACCTCATGGAGCATTGAGGTTGGAAATCCATGAACACCTCAGATTGCCCACGGTTAGGGAAGATCTGCAAAAGTACAGTGCAAGATATAAAAGGACACTGGTAGGACATGTGAAACAGTGAAGCCTTAGCCTCAAACCTGACAAATGTGTGAAAACATGAGACACTGGATGCAGAAAATTAATATTAAGAGGAGACTCTTCGAGGGAGTAGTCATCGTACACACCTTCAACTCTACTGTTTTAGACAAGTCTCTAATGTTCATTTTGTTATCTCTTAGGATTTAGGTCAGGTGGGGCGAGTGATGAACATCTACTCGGATGGAGACCTCAGGATTCAGATCGAAGAGGAGGACCAGAAACGTATGTGGACCCTCAACCCCTTGTGCGTGACTCTGGTGCAGAAGCTAGTGTCGCAGTCTCAGCATCCGCCGCAGCCCATCGGCTCCAACTCGGCAGAGGAGAGATCCAAAGCGCCGGCCGTCCTGCCCGACAGGCCCGAGCTCAAGCTGCTCATGAGCAAAGTCGCTCAGGGAAATTTGGATTATGTTAAAAGCGTTTACCTCAAGGAAAAAGAAATGGTAAAATAGTTATTTTATTATTCAAATTGTCACAGCATGACAACAGCCCACAGAATGAAATTTTATATGTAGTTCTTTAGCTGTATTATCCAGGTCTGTCTGGATCATCATAGAGACTCGACACAACACCAGGCTGGTAACTTAACTTTTCTCAGAAAGCTCTGCGTTAGAGGAGTTTCCTTCTTAGGTGATAGCAATTGCGTGTATTGAGTTTGGAGTTAAGATAGGCATCCAAGTATGTTGTGGCAAATTTTAAACTGGGTGTTAAGAGCCATTTCACAAAATTACGCTTTTAAAGTGTAAAATATCAGCACATCGCAGCTGCACGAACGACAGCCAGACTCGGCGATAGTGCGAGTATCGCACGGTGTGCGCATATGTATCATAATTTATTGTAATTTAGAGAAATGCTAAGTAGCTTTTGTGTCTAATCAAATATAGGGATTATCAATTAAAATTCAGATTTATATTTCTTATAGAACATACTTTATTATGACATTTTGCACATATTTTGATTGGAATTACACTTTATTCAACACAAAAAACGGTGGTAAACTGCTGGTTTAATTCATGGAAACTAACGGAAGTTATTATTTTTTTTGGATACCAATGTGATTAAAAATCGACATTTTAGTACATTATGTGTCAACAAGTGTATATGCCTGATGTATAGGATTTTTCTTTTAGTCAATTTGATGAATTTTAATAAAATAAAACGGAGTTCACTCTATGTTCATTTTTCAGTTAAATGTGGTGCGGGTAATTGATCTCTACAAAACAACAAAAGTAGTATTTGCAAATGTGGTATATTAAGTGTCAATGCGACATATTGTTGTATTTATAACACTTATTCAACAATGTAAAAGTATGTCCTCTGATGGTAAGTTAGGCGCTTAAATCTTTGATTACTCGCATAACAATGTGATATGGCTTTTAAGGGTGGGAGTCCTTCTAAGAGCCGCAAGCAGATTTTTTTTTAGGATTACGGTTTTAAATATCAGTTTTATTGACTTCTTTGATGATTTTTCTGAATTGATTAAAAGTTTATAATAAATATATATATAGACATATTAATAAGAATTAATTCGTGCTAGTCACCGTTTGTCCTTTCACTATAGACAATAAATTATAATTACTAATGGACAGACGGCCTTTTTGTTTAACATATCGGTAATCAAGAAGCAGTAGGTTTAACTGTTAATTTTTTACATAAAATAACTTAATTTTATATGCTCTTCATGTGTCAAAAGAATATATCACGGCTTAGAAAAAAAACATTTTTGCATTTATTTTCATATAAAAAATTGGAGGTTATCTGTTTTTAGCTATATGGCATAAGGCATATTTAACTTTTTGCCAATAGATATTACATACAGGGAATGTGTTAAAAATAGAAAAGACAATATGGCAAATGGGTATTAGTGGGTTTTCTTATAAAATTTCCGAAAAACTAGAGTTTGGTAAAAGTTAAAACCACATATAAATCTATAAAAATAATACATATAACTTGTAGAAAAACATAAAGCTGATTTGGGCATGGTTTTCCCATAATGCTAATTATAAACCTTTTTTGTTTCTCATGTAAAATTTAGAAAACAACAAATAATCCCTTTTGCCTCTGATTACCGATATATTTTCACCTATTCAAATATTATGGTACATGTTTATTAATACTGTGGACAGAATTTGTCTACATTTCTTCCCATTTTCAACGACCGTTCAAAATGTACACCAAATTAATGAAGACTAAAATTAATAAAAATAACAGAATGGAGATACAACCGAATAACAAAAAGCCTTAAAAAAATGGTAGTGCCATCTACGGTTTGACACAGTGAAGATGTCACCATCTCTTGTGGGGCTTATCCAGACATCCCGCGGACGCCCGGCTTGATAGTATGAGGCAAATGGTCAACTGCGTGAAATGTGCGCAATTATAATAAAAAATGTATATGTAGCAAGGTTTTGCAACTGGGTAGGCAGTGCTTTTATGACTTTGTGCCATGTGCGCCAATGGGTAGTTAACTGCTGTACAGTGCAATATCTCCGTAGCGGGCAATATAGCAATAGATATTCCACAAGGGTCATGTTTGGTTAACACATTATTCCTTCTATTCATGAACAATGTAACAGCTGCAATGTTGCATGCTAACCTTATATGCAGTTGACACATGTGCAGTGAAAGAGAATGATACCCTTGAATCCTCAAACCAAGCAAATGTAATCGGTGATGAATGAGTTAGGCATCTGGTTCGACTCAAATAGGTTACTGCTGAACATGTATTTTAGCCTTAGAGCCAGCATTGCCATGATATGAGCTAAAGCAGTATTATCCAGAAAATCCCTAGGCTTCTAGATAGACTATGAGCTGAGATGGCACTTGCATATCAAATCACCTCCTTTCTTGAGCCCCCTGCACCGCACTACTTATTTTGTATGTCTATTCTCTGCTTACGTATGGCACGGAGTTATGTGCAGTGGATACGCAGAGGGCATTCTGAATTCAAAAATGTGTCTTCAGGATAAGGCATATTAAAACAAAAAATATCAAAAACCATGCACGGGAAAACATCTCCGCTAAACAAAGCAGTTGGATTGTTTAATGAGCTGTGTGGATCGGACAGTGAGGTAGATGTTTTTTTACTGAAACTTTAATTGGTTCTCAATTTTTGGGAACAAGAAGGCATTGTTATGGAGTTCATCATTAACTTCCAGCAAGCAAATGGTCAAGTACTGATCAACATTCAGGTTGTGATGATTCTCCAAAGCAACATTAGCAAAGTATCCAGTTTTCCTAAAAATAGAAGTGATCATCCATTTCTCGGCAATGTAAAGGTGCACCACTTGGTTGGGTTCGGCTCATATGTATTACCACCCAAATGGTCGATTTTGCCTTGTTTCGAGGGTCATAGCTGTAAATCTATATTTCGTCACTTGTTACAATGTTCCACACCAAATTTGACGCCCTTTTGTTGAATCTGGTAAGCATGGCATTATTTAGTGACACTACGTTTTTGAGCCTCAGTCAAATTGTGTGGGATCTACCACTGCACAGCTTTCTCACAGCCAAATGTTTGAGTAGGACTGATTGTACCTGACTCATGCCTATACCTAAGGATGTCCGAATCTCATGGTAGATCACATGCCTGTCTGTTTCGATCATATGGCGCACAGCATCGATGTTCGTATCGTTGACAGCGGTGAACGGGCAACCTTCACAAAATTCATCACTGAGATTAACACAACCGCTTTTGAATTCTACAAACAAGCTATAAATAGTCATCTTGTTTGGTGCTTCATCTTCAAAAGCAGTTTGAAGCCGAGCGAGGCTCTGCTGAGCTGTCAAATTACGCTTAAAATCATAGAAAATCATACAATGAAAATATTTAACAGTTAAATCCATTGTAATGCACTCACGCAAATTTAAAATGACAGAATGAAAAAACAAATGACAGATAAAACAAACGTTATTCTATAGCCAAAGAGTTTCATTTTCAAACATAATTATTATTTATGTAAGTGTCCAGTTCTGGAAGTTTTTAGTCTGACCTATGTACTTGTATCTCTGTAATTTTATGTGTATGTGTAGGTGCGAGGATTTGAGGTACGAGACCATCCATATATTATGTAATGCATGTTTAAGACATTCTTGACCTCCATTCCTATATCTTACATAGTAACATTTCACTCTAAACCCCCCCCCCCCGACAATGTTAACGTAACATACAAATAAAATTTACAAAAAAAAATCAATATTTTGATGACTAGGTGCACTTTCTTTAATAGAAAGTATGTTTTAATAATAATAATTTAAAAAAAATATATAGTATAAAAAGAAAAACACAAATATTTTAAATCATCTTCCCAATACAATTATTGTTTACACAAGGTTACATGCAGGCAATTACGGGAATTACTGAAGATGTTGACCCCATTCGTGATATCATATATACATATATCGTCGTAGTCTTTGACGTCTTCCACATACAGCCATTCAACATCCTTGTTTCCATCATATTTTGTGATGCAAAGAATCTGGCGAGTCTATGTTTTTTAATGTAAAATAAACTTTAATGACTGATTAAGCGACGGTCAATAGATGTCACACGGGATCACTGAAAAATCTGAAGAGGTTGGTCGAATGCTAAAAGTTAGCCTAGGCAGAAGAGTATTTTTTTAGGAGGATTTCCTTTATTTGTATATTTTATCATAATTTTTACTGATTTAGCGTTACATAACCATGATCAGAGACCTTCTCGCTCCACAGAACCAATTCATTACAATATCTCACCCCTCACCTCCTCTAAAGTATAATACGTAATATATAGATCGCCCCAAACCCTTAAGGTCACTTGCAAGTTGTAAATAAATAAAATTTCTAGTTCATCTTTTATCGCATATTTTATTTGTTCAACAGTTGGACACCTCGTACTGTGGTAAAACTCCACTTCAAGTAGCATCTTACCAAGGACACGCTAGGATTGTAGAGTACCTCTTAGCGAGTGGTTCAGTTCGAGCGGGATGCATCGATGACGACGGTGACACCGCTCTTCATGACGCCGCCTTTGGCAATCAACCAGAGGTAACAATATTTACCTTTTTATACTCAAAATAACTTTCTTTAGGCACTGAGAAAAAATCCATTTTTTTATTTCATTGGCAGATTCTGGAGTTGCTTCTCGCTCATAAAGACGTGGATATAAATGCTGTGAACGGAAGTAAATGCACGGCCCTTCATATTGCTGCGCATAAATGCCTCCCTCACAGTGTTCGCATCCTGCTTCAGCATAATCCAAATGTCAATCTGCAGGTATTTTATGGGCTTACATTGAATTACTTTCTTTACTGTTAATCTGTACAGTGCATAGATAGACACGCCAATGGCCTTTGTTAAAATTGCAGACAAACGAAATTTACATATTTTAATATCTAACTACAATTATTTGTATAAAAAATATTTTTGTATTGATTAAAAACAATGATTACAATACAAGAAAGTGCTTCTAGATACTAAACCATAGAGACGACTCGATGGATCTGAGAATTATGAATGTCTGAAAAAAAAAACTATTTATTTGTTTTTAATCTAGCTTTATATGCACAATATACAAACAGTATATTAACATTTTATTATCTAAACAATTGAGATATCTTAAGAGCAATTGAGATTCAGAATGCAATGGTCCCCTTTCTAAAAGATTCTTCTTTAGAAGCATTTTAATGTATCCAAATTGCTTATGTTCTTATAACTGTCATGTTGATTATTATATAGGTACGGTGCAAAGAAGTAAAAATACCTTTGGGCGAAGGAAGTCTTTACATTCGGTATATTGTAATTTGAACCAGTGGCTTGCCTTGTGTTTATACCTTGTTGGCTTATTGCTTGTTGGCCCCTGATTTTGTGGAAATGAATTAACAGTTGCTTTATGTATAATTGTCGCACGTCAAGTACTCCATACTCTGTACAAAGCTTTGCTGAGGGGTATCTAGGGGTTTTTGTTGTTAATGACTTCAGTAGCAGCTTCTGCGCTTTGATCAGTGGATGGAGTACTTGCCGGTGTAACTACCCCAAGTGACTGCGCCATAGGACCACAGGCAACACCATATAAACGGTTTTGAGTAGGGGCTTGGGAAGAATATTTCGGAGCTCTCTGAACACGTAGATGAGTTTCGTCGTTCTTGTGGCCTGGTTGCTAACATGTTCTTTCCATATCTATCATTTATAATATTCAGTCCTTTCAATAATTTGACATTTGTAGTCATCAGATCTGGAGCATAAAATTGGGTGCATTATTAGTTTTTTTTGCTTTCTAGATTATTAATAGATGTTTTTATGTGAAATTGTATAATTTTTGTCTTGGAAATATTCAAGTGAGAATTGGTTTTGTTTTCTTACAAGGCTTCTTGAAACTTTACAATCTCAGAGGTTCAGGTAATTTGTGAGGTGTCTGCATTAACTCTTTAATGTTGCTGCTACAGATAATTCGATTCTTTAATATTGCAAAGTGCTTTCGTTTCATAAAGTTCACGGAAAGGTGGAAAGAAAGGACTGTATTCTCTATGTAGCTCATGCGTTGTCCATCATGCTGCTGCTGCTGCTGCTGATGATGATGCTTAAGTCTCTGTTTACATTTTGTTTTCTCTACAAGATGTATTACATCCCTATCAATGTAATTGCGGGTTTTTCACACTGGGCACTTTGTGAGTGTAAATCATGGAAAAGTTGAAAATTTACATTATTTTCGAATATGAGGTCACGCGTCGGTGTTATCCATTACAGCTTCTTGCGGTCTGGCACAACAGTTAATCCAAATGTGTACTATCATGAACTGCAAATAGTTATGCTGAAAACCATGATTAAATAACCGATTCTGGTGGAATGCTCTTCGCCGCTGCTGCAAGACAATGCCGAACACACACTTTGCAGCAAACAGTCACAAGTTGCAGGTATTGCAACTGGACTCTTCCTCACCTACTGTACTCGCCAGACTTACATTTTTTTCAGAATTTGAACAACTTTTTATGTGGAAACGAAAAAAACAACTCCGAAGAGGCAAGGATAAACATAAAGCATTTATTCATTCCTGTCCACGATAGTTTTACAGCAGAGACTTACCCAAGTCTCTTTAAAATGGCAAAACTGCCTAGATGATAGGGCTTAATATGATGATTAATTAAATGTATGATTTTCATACATTTTTTTAACATATAGGTAAGGACCTAATGTGCTGTAACTTTACGTGATCATGTACTTGCATGTCATTTTATCTAAGGTCATCTGAAGAAGTGGCAAGTCATTTCCGCTGCTGTTATATATCATTATTTTAATAGGATACTTATGGAGATACCCCTCTACACGATGCTATCAACAATCAATGCACGAGGATCATTTCTAATCGGAATGACGATGGAGACACTTCTGACCGACAAGTTTTAACTGTGTCGAATGGACCGATGAGGATAATACAAATGTTATGCGATGTACCAGGTGAGACAATTCAATATCGTATTAAATCACAGATATGCTGTAAATACTTTTGAAAATGCCAAAAATCCTATAACTACCCGAAAACAAAAATAAAACTAAAAACCAAATTAGGCACCACAAAGTTTTCTTTCTGATTACCAAATGCGGAAACTCATAAATGTAAATCTTTCATAAAATAAAGTAAAAAATTTAAATGTAATGAATCTCAGGTCATGTCATCCTTAACACACTTCATCCACCGTGCATACCAAGTTTGGCTGGAGAGTCCCTCCCAAATAAATAAAATCAAAAGATGTTGGTTTACTTTTGTTCATCCTTCGTCTTCTTAGCGCTGAAATGTGGTATACATTAGTAAAACAACAGAGCAAGGGACAAATTGGTAGCATATTCTCATGAAGGTTTGGGGGAAAAACCCCCTTGGCTTTTCAACCCAAATCTGGTATCAAACATGAAGACAACTATTTTAAGTTCAGACACATGGCTAAGTTATTTGGTGGTTGGCTATCTCACTGTCGCTTATCACACAAAATGTTCGTCCGCCATCTTTCCGCCAAGGTCACATTATGACGTAATTCGACAAGGATTGCTTTTACTATGTCTTGTCCGATCGACTCGTAAATTAAATATTTAAATGTTAAAATACCCGTAGACTTGCACAGTGGACCGGGGAGTTGACCACTCGGCCAGCTTGTCTAGGAATCTGCTTTCGCTCCTACAATTACCCACAAAATGCATTTTGAAAAAAAGGTCTGTTATGTTGCAGGTTCACCAATAAGCTAATTCTACATTTCTTTTTGCAATGCAACGTTAGGACGTATTATTCTTAATCCTAACTTATAAGCAGCATTCAAAGCTAAACCATTTTTTTTTTGTTTCTGCTTGTTTTATTTTAACCTTAATGTTACAACTTTAAATTAAAATGTGCATTGCCGTGTGCCGGTACACTCGTAAAATTGCAGACATATTGCAGACATGTTATAAAAAACTACCCTCTGTATATGAGTACCTTATGAAATAAATGACCTCAATATAGTCAAATACACAGCAACTTTTACTATGTAAAACTTCTAAAACTTCAATATAAAAGTATACAGTTTTCAAGTTTTTCCACTTGCGATCTTGAAATAAAACAAAAAGTATAATAACTCAAAAAACTGTGAGCTTTTGTATGAAGATGTGTGAGTGAGATAAACCTATTTTCATTAAGGAGCCTTCTTCAAGTGAGGGATATGTACAAGCGCAGGCGCCAAAACAACTTGTCCTATAATTAAAATAAAAGGTATAATAACAAATGTGCCGAGCAATATCGATAAAAACGAGCCAAAATGGCTTTGGGATTTTTAGATTATGCTTTTTAAAATAACATATCCCTGTGTCAATTTCTATGTAAAGTAAGTGATCAACTCTCTAAAAGAGTTAAGAATCTTTCTGATTTCATTAGTGTTTCAGTAAAATTCAGTTTAAAAAATCTGTTTTTTTTTTGTGCAGAATTTTTATGGATAACTTGTACACTCTGAAAGGGGTTCGATTAATTTCAAACGTTCTGCGAATTATTTTCTTTGATATTAAATAGGTTACGTTTGTCGAGAAATATTTTAAATAGGTGAGAATATAATCCCACTAAAAGCATTTTTGAACTGTTTCACTGATTTTCACCACATAATTGTCGTAGTATTTAGGAGTTGACAAAATGGTACTTTAATCAGAATGTACTTTATACCTTTTTCTACCTTTATATATTTCAGCAATCACTATCCTACAAAGATACGTTTTTTTGGTTTACATGGTGCTGACCCTTAATCTCCATAATCCCATATATATCAGCAAAATATGGATTTCATTTTTGTCACAGATTTGGATTTCACACTGGCGAACAAACGCGGCTTCAATGTACTACAGCATGCTGCTTTGAAGGGTAACGCTTTTGCCTGCGAAGTGATTTGCAGGAAAGCTGAGCATCTCGTGAATGCGGTCAAAGATGACGGTTTCTCTGCTCTTCACCTGGCGGCGCTCAACGGACACAGGGACGCCGTCACCGCTCTGATCAACGTTGGCAAGGCCAATTTAGACCTGAGGAACAATAGGTGTCAGACGCCACTGCTTCTAGCCGTTTCACAAGGTATATATTTCATTTCATTGGCAACATATAATATAATACTATAAGTAAAGTAAATGCAAACGGAGCTGCCATAGAATTAACTGACCGGAGTCGGTCCTATTATAATACCATTGTTACATTTCTGGGGGGTGAGCGGGGGACTCTGGGCTAAAAATTTGATATGTGGAAATCGCGGGTTTAGATATTTTTTCTAGGTAGGAGTCAATTATTTTCCTGGAGAGACCAAGATCCTTCAAGAGGCAAATGAGAGGAGCGTCCATTTCCACCTTGTGAAGGTGAACAGTGAAACCGTTCCGGTTGACGGTATTTGCGAGATCATGGTATTTATTTCATTTGTACTCCTGGACTTTTGGGATATTTGATTCCCATGGAACAGTTAATTTTACAATAAGAGTCACCTTCCGAGATGGGGGGAGGAGGGCAGTTAAAATTCCCAGATACCGAATTAAGTATTATGTGGATAACAACATTTTAAACATTATCAGAAGTATCTGAGATTGCTGGAAGTTGCAAAATGACTTCAATAGATTATTATCACTATATTATGATGAAAATCAACTTTTCTTAAATATCTGCAAGTGTCACGTGGTTAGTTTGACGAGGAAGAAAAACCCAATAGCGTTTCAGTATAACCTGCAGAATAATCCCATCTCGTGCTTGACACTTGTCAAAGATTTGGGTTGATGATAGAGAACAAAATATCATTCAAATATTGACTACATAATGCATAAAGCATATAAATGATTAGGTTTTATCGTGCATATATCTAAACCCTTCAGCCAAAATTCTACCATAAAGCTGTTGTATTCTACCACATTCTAATTGCAGCATAATTTGGCGCACCTGCTATAGTGCGCATTAAAATAGAATTCAAAGCATCCAAACTATTTTTTTTAAATACATGAATAAAATTAAATGAGTATTTCGAAACGAAAGCAAAGTCTGCCGTTTATCACAACATGTCTTAACTACCCACAGAAGCCTAGTTACTTTCCATTGACCCATTCCTCAAACGAAAAACATATTTTTATTTAACATAAACAAATTTAATATTAATTATGCTGAGAATACATTTCTAAGAAAAGCTTATTGATTCTGTAATGAGCACCTCGGCGATGTGGACATGCTGACCGTAAGAGTGGTGAAATTGAGATGCGTGGTTGCCGCCATAACCGCTGGAAATAAGCGGTTACCGCCATAAAGATTGCTAACAATGAATTTTTAGGTAAATTTGTATGATTGTACGAGGTAAATTTGTTACCGTTCTTCCTAGCGTGGGATCTGGGGCCACGGCTGGAATGGCTTTCGATTGTTAGAGGAGTATTTTCTGGAGAGAGAGGGGCGTACCCCCTCTAGAGAATGCCTCTTAGACAATCTTAGGCCGTTTCTTGTGCGGCCTGGAGCTCGGGGTGGGACTATGTTCCTAATATTATAAACTATCTACGGATTTATTATTGGTTTATTGCTTATGCTATTATGCTTCGAAGGGGGAGTGAATGGGGTGGTAAGGTGCACGCTCACATGTGGCAAGACAGCTGTCCAAAACTTACCACAGCCGGTCGTTAGTCCGGAGACCACCGCTCACCCCCCAGAAATGTAAAAAAAATAGTATTATGATGGGCCCGACCTTGGTCAGTGAATTCCATGGCAGCTCCGTTTGTACTTACTTGTTAGGTCTGTTTGCATATATTTATTTGCCACTATCATATTTAGTTGGCACTCTGTGATCAGTGGTGAACGTAAATATCTGAGCATCTTATCAAAATATTGGAAAAGAGCTGCTGTTCCGATACACTCAAACGTATCTACGCTAAGATGTACGATCCAGTGCACCTTCGTAAATGTTATCTTCACTAGAAGAGCCTTCACGACCTGCAGACTTATCATGAACAACCCACGAGGAGGCAACTATAGAATGTGTGAATCTGGAAGATGGCTGGAGATTGTGATGTGTGAGAATGAAATACGTCTTTTAGTTTTCGTTTTAATACTGAAAAATTAGTTTTTTTTTTACCGAAACTGAAAAGCCACCGAATATTACTAACAAATAAAACCCAAATGCGGTTGTACTTTAATTATCAGTTATTAACATAATTGATTAGCAGTTATTAACATGCAGATTTCCAATGGTCACTTCTATTTTTAGGTACTTAGGTACTGTTAGGTATGTGTGGCGGTCAGAATTATTTCTAGCAATACTAATTAAATATTCAATATGCTAATGAAAGGTGACAATTTCCATATTTTATCTTATAAAAATATCTCACAATAACAAAACGTTAGTTCAGCATCTGCGGTGCAGACAGCGAAATTGACACAAAAGCGAATCTTTTATTGAGCTGTGCTAGATGTTATATCCCAAGGACGTTGCTTAGCCAAATAATCTAGAATAGTGTATTTCGTAGACATGGTGATATTAGAATAGAATATTTCTTTATTGTCAATTATGGTAATGTAGAGGTGTTACTGTTTATTACTTCAGACATCCAAGTGGCCATGTCTTGAAAGAAATCCTGCACGAAAAATGTTACTATGCACAATATTTCGAGAAGACTACTTTCGATTTAAAAAAATCTTTTACCTATCGATAGCTATGGCCAATGCGCAGAGCTCAGTTAATTTTTGAGTATACGACGTACTGTTCATATTTTAATCTAATAAATAAAATACAATTCATTGAGGTGTGTCATTACACGCACATTTTAATATATCAAGGCGTCTAGTTTTAATATAACCAAGCAAGACGCACCTAACAATGTCGGCTGAGATGGATAT
>JAOPUG010000333.1:1380297-1391097 GCA_027564375.1 Micropterix facetella | reverse complement strand
TGGGCCCAACCTTGGTCGGTGAATTCCATGGCAGCTCCGTTTGTACTTACTTACTTGCTCACCATGTAAAATTTAATATTTATTATGGTAAGACCACTCGATTCCTTAATGAATAAAAATGATCGCTCACTCTAAATCTCGAATCTAAATGCGCGTACGGGCATTTTCAAAAAAAATGTACCCCACACTTTTGGGCGGGCCCACTGTTTTTGAATTCTAATAACAAGTACAATTTATATCTGTCTAATTATTTTAATAATTGGAAAGCATTAAACACACTCTAAACTAGTTATATTCCAACAATATGTTAATTGCAACAATCGTTTGCGTAATATTTAAATAATGGTAATTTTTAACACCAAGGCATCAGTTTTTGGCATGTCCCCCACTCAATTTCCTCGATGTTGAAAGTGATTCTGATTTTTTTTTGTACAGGGTAGCATGAGTTTTTGGTATTCGTTTGAAATACTTTGAGTCGCCTATTGTCGCCGGTGGTTTATATATTAACACATGCTCATTTAAATACAGTTTGATTTCCAAAAAAATGTAAAAAGTGGTACCGACCGGACATGTCGGTTTTGTCACGGCTATAACTGCCATTTGAATTTTTTTAAGAAGACTTGATTATCTACTAATTCAGGTTAGTTTACATCATTTAACTTTCGGAAGATGAACAATATCCTAGTGTAACGTTATTTACATTTGATAACAAACGTAGGTAAATGTTTTCGTCAGAATATAATTTTGAATATAAAATGGGAAGAGAATATAAAATGGAAAGTGGGAACGTCACATCGGTTTTGCCTCATTTTACCACGTGACCTACAGGCTGATCAGCAAAGTCGCAAAACGGACACCATAAAGCTGAGACTACAGTAGAGCTTTATATTTTTAGATTTAACAATGCCACTTACTAGCGCAGAAAGATCTTGGAGGTATAGGGAAAAATTGAAACAAGAGAATCCTCAATAGTTAGAGGCCCAAAGACTGAAAAAATTGCAAAGAATAAAATCTAAGAAGAATTTTTTTTTTACAAATGACAAGAAGCTGAGAATAGGAGATAACGTTGGCGCGAAGAAAAACTCGCTAGCGGACAAAAACAAAGAAACAGTGGTGAAGGCACTGTATAGGATGATAATATTGTGGCCCATAACGGCAATAATTACGATAATGATTCAGTCACAAGACATAGCATTGGCATCACAAACTCACTATGAAAAAACTGTTCGAAACCTTAGTGATAAATATACATACCTGATTAATAAATGCAGATGTTTCATAGTATACAATGAAAAATTAAAAAGACAAAGAGAATTATTAAAAACCTTCTCAAAGACTTAAAAAACAGAAAGAACAGGAAGTTAATGATATGAAAACAGAGTTAAGAAAGGGAAGAAATATTAGAACACACACCTGAAAAAAACATACTAGAATTATTGCTCTAAACGGTCAGAAAAGCAAACTTTGAAAAACCTAGTAAAAAATCAGAAAACAAAAGGATTGTTATAAAAATGCTGGTCCTTGAAGGTTAACTAAAAGAAAAGAAAAAAAAGAAAGAGACCAACCAAAATCACAGAAATAACAAAATAACAGCAGGAAAGAAAGAAAAAGGAACCAATAATAAAAGTAAAACGCAGATACGATACTTGCGTGATACACTGATGAACACTTTTTAAAAATACATAAAAGAAGGAGGCCGCTGCAGATTCACAAGGTTTTTTAGAAGCAAACCGTTTTTCATGCTTTCGTCAGGAATAAATTTGAGAAGTACGTGCTTGTGCCCTAAGAACAGTAATATGGACTTTCTACACACTGTGCTGTTAAAACGTGGAATCATCAGTGGCACCAGAAAAGGAGCTTTAGAAAATATATGTTGCGACACAAATAACTATGACTGCATGTACAATACATCTCGGCAATGCAAGGATAGAATGGTACAATTGAATCTGGCTACAGAGGAGCAATCAAATCAGGAAGCACAATGGTTGCAATGGGGAAGAACTGAAAAAGTGATAAACAAGGGAAGTATTAATGATTTGAAAAACAAATATGAAAATGAATTCATATTATTTAAAAAACACCACTTCAATAATGTACATCAGCAGAAACAATATCAAAAGCTATTTCTGAGACAACGAATGCCTGATTGTGTACGACTTCTCTGGATCTTACGAAGCTAAACTGGCAAATGAAGTTCAAAAAATGTAGTACCTATACTGATACTTTGTTAAACGGAGTGTTGATGTTATTTTTTTAAAATACTGCTCTCATTAAGGATTGATGATTATTTAATAAACAATGAAAATTTATATATTTATAACCATGTGCATTTTTGGGCTCAGTTTTCTCTTATGTGTAAGCCCATCCTTAGACAAATTGATCTGTCGGTTTTGCGACTGTCCCCCGTTTTGTGATGACGAAGTTCTTAGTTTACCTATTTTTAATATGAAGGTGTACAAATAATTTGAATGCAATATTTAAAATGGTTTTAATGTTCCGGAATACAATAATTACTTTGCCGATTAAAATACATATTCATTATTATATCGCAAGTAACGGTTACTTTGGCATCAGCTGTGACAAAACCGAACTTAAAAATAGCATAATTCGTATTTTATTGATTTGGTGACTATATTGTCCTATTTTTCAAATAATATTTGTGATAATCTTCGTAACACAATTGAAATCATTGCGTCTTTCTTCATAGTTAGTAGATAATTTAAGAGGGTCGTAAAACTGACATTTTTTCCACCGTGCCAGTTTAATTTGATGATTTATCTTAAAATAGATTAATCTGCAAGCAATTAAATATTAATTCATAAACGTTCATGTATCTTAATAATATCCAAATCAAAAAATCATCAAAAATGTGATATTTACAATATAACAAAAAAATCAGCCATGGTACACTTTATTTTGAAAATGCCCTCACGTGAAATAGCGAGCCTTTATCGAGCAAGCCTATAGCGAGTGTAATCATGGGTGCTTGTAACATATATTTTTTATGAAATTGTAGGTCACAGTTCCGTGATAGAGCTGCTTATCGGATTGGGATGTGATGTGACGGCGTGCGATGAAGATAGCAACACTGCTCTCCACATTGCTATATTGAAAAAAGCAAATACACAGTCATTGGAGGCGCCCAGACCATCGTATCAGGTATAGAAAAGAAACAATACAAGTTACATCATTCAATAAGAATTATTTCTTCTTTGCGTGCTTTCTCCTCTTCAGTGGCTGGCTATCATCATAGCCATTTTGACTTTGAATGCAGGTTCCTGGAACATTTATGGAGCAACAGTACAGTGACCCAGAAGTGATCTTCGAACATCTGCAAAAAAGCTAATGACTACAGAGACCCACACGGATTGGATGCCACTGATGCTAAGAGAATGGCACCCACAGAGGCAATAGAAGTTATATTGCCTCGGGAACTTTTTATAAAATGAGAAGTTTATCCACTATTCATTTTTTGCTTCAGTGTTGCCCTGGCATCAACTCAATCTACGATCTCCTCTCATCTCCGGATATTGGAAATGCGCGGCTGACTGTGGCGATAGTCATGTATCTGATTACGAAAGGCTGCAACCCGGATGCCAAAAACAAAGATATGAAAACATTCTATGATCTTTTACTTCCTGATCACTCTACAATTCAGGTTAGTTTTATAAATATATATATATTATTGTGAAGTAGATAAATATTAGGCGCCGTTTTTTTCACTCTGCTCACTTTGAACTTGGATTACTTCGGTTTGAGTCGGAATTCCAACTTGAAATAAATTTTAATTCAAAGCCTATATATATATTTAATTCAATTCCTATTCCGAAATCAGTACTCATTTGCTTTTCTGTTGTTTGTTATCGATCAGATATTTTCGTGTTTGTAATTATGGAAATGTGCAAACGCGAAAATTAACACAATTATGGCAATTATAGAAAAGTGAGATTGAGGAAAGTACAGGACTACGTAAAAAATTGTCTATGACTCGTATAGTCGATTGGCGTTTGTAAAAATCACAGAGAAATGGGATTTACATGTTATAAAAAAACTACCCACTTTGCGTATTCTACCTGTCAAAGGGAGCGATAGAGATCCGTGAGGTTGGGAGCCTTAAAATCAAGCATTGAAATAATTTAAAAAATTAATAAAATTAATAAAATTGCAATAAATGACAGATCATCAAAAGGAGCCTTACTAGGCTAATTGAGGAGGGCGCCCCAACGGAGGAGGAAATAGAAATGGAGATGGAGACGGGCGAAGAAGCGCTTGGATTAGTGAGCGAGCATTCCACTCGCAGCGAGGAAACCCCGACGGAGGAACAGAACGAGCCCAATAGCAGTCGCATCGGCGCATTCGGCCACAGCAACTCGGATAACGTCAACCAATCGCCATTCAAGCGAAATCATTATAATTACAACAATTATGGTGATAGCAGTGAGTGTGGTTTTATTACATTAGAAGTATATTATTATTACAATTTTAGACACTCCTGTAAAATGATTGAAGCTTTTGAGGTGTGATGTGATTCTTTCGGAGTACAGAATCAACAATTTATTTTTTTCTCCTTTTCAAACGAAAACTATTCAATAAATTCATAAATAGCAAGTGATTTTTGTGGGTTAACCTCCCAGCAGCGTCTTACTCAGGTCAGAGTTTCGGCACCAAAGTGGTAATAAAAAGAACCTATTTCGCTAGGAATTTATTTTATTGGGTTGGAAAACAATAATAATAAAGGCAGCACAAAATAGAAGATCTTCATTTTATCCTACTTTTGCTTCATGGGTGTGTATTGTTCGCTCTGTCAATTTAGAACCTATTATTTTTTATAGAGAAAAATAAGTAAAAAATACGAAAACGACTGTGTCACCGGCGACCTTAGAACTATAATTCGAAACAAGAGCAACGTAAAAAAACCTTAGCTCTTGATAATTCATATTATAATGACACGTTACCACTTCAAAGAATAATTTACATACTCCAACTCAATTGAGTATTTATTATTAATTTGTAGACAAACGTTGAAGGCTGTTTGTCCATCCGAGCTGCGGTTAGGGTCTATTTTTAGCTGCGAGCTGCTACAGTCAGAGATTAAGGATAACTCGAAGAATATGACATTGAACTCTAGTGGCTGGCATATATATTTGCGTTTTTATGTCTGATTTAATGAAACTTTCCAAATTGACGGACATCCGTTATTAAGAAGGCTGTGAGTATTTGGGTGGGATTTCTAGGATATTGCACGTAATTACAGCTGTGTTTCTGTATTTTCTCGGGGTTAATAGGTTGTTGTATAATTGTATTTTGAGAAAGCTATCGATTGAGACCCACTAAATGTCTGCGGCCAAAACTGGAACGTTTTGGTATATACGGAAGACTGCTCTGGATGGAATCATTTCTGAGGAGAAGACAATTTCAAGTAATAGTTGTGTCTTCGTTATCCGATTTCAAGCCAGTGGGAGTGGTTGAAAGGTTGGTTCTTGGATTGGTGCTTTCCTGCTCCACATATCCGATTTAGAATCTGCTATCCTCTCAACTACCGGTCTTTACACTGATACGACCAGACCTAATCAAGGCATGGACCGATGATTGGCTCACCAAGTTAAACAAAGAAAAATGCACTGTAATGCATGTTGGATAAAACAACCCTCTCACTGAATATAAGCCAGATGGGAAGAACTGAAAGCCGTGCATTCGTAGAAGGTCCTTAGGAGTCATAGTAGCCAGTGACTTCATGTGGAATGAGCACATAACTACTATTGTAAAAAGAACCAATATCACATTGTATCTCATTTGAAAGGCCTTCTGGATACTAACGCCTGAGTTCTTTCTACTAGCCTTTAGGCCTATGTAAAGGTGTCCCAATAAGAGTGCACAAATTAAATTTTGTTTTTTTTTCTGTGTAAGTGGCAACTCTGAAGTTTGACAGCTGTCGTCTACGATTGTTCCAATTATTAAAAATGGAGCGCTACACAAAGTTGCACATTTTATTAGTATAGGTGCACAAAATATAGACAAATCAAAAGCAAAGAAAAACCTTACCGTAAGTGAAATAACATGAAAACACAGGAAATATTAAAAACCACAAAGAAATAATTAAAAACCACAAGAAAACACAAAGAAAGAATTAAAAACATAGATATCTCTTAGGCGACTCTTAAAAATGCCATATGACTGAATGTGATTGCCTAATTTGTTCTAAGGCGTGTTGTGTGGCAGGCGACATATGCTAGCCTCTAGCAGAGAATGGACATATGCAAAGTTACACATGCGCAGTGCAAGTATTTCTAGAAATGTAGTGATACGATTGCGTAGCATGTTTTTTCCAATTTAGGCACCGGATTTACCGCATGAAGTTTGCAACACTCGATGTTTTAGCGATGTTGCAACTGCTGTCATCCACGGTAGAATGAGTGCTTTCAGTCGTCATCTGTTGTAGTTCAGGGAGTAGGCTGCAAACTGCTGCTATTACTACACAGATTATAACAGTGATGGAGCGGCGGGGTCGGCGAGTGTGAATTTTGAAAATCCGCATTGCACACAACACACTCTATCTTGTGTCGTTTCCTTCCGCTCGGCGATGTGAGTTGAGAAAGCGCAGGCACCATTATAATCTGCATACTAACAACAACAGTTTGCCGCCTACCTGCAGAACAAGAACGGATGGCGATTGACAGCACTTCAGTCTACTTAGACAGTGGCAGTTGCAACATTGCCAAAAAGATGGGTGCTACAAACTTTCAGCGGTAAATCCGTCTTATCTTGTTTATAATGTCAAACAACCACGATAGCCTTCGATTTCATGTGTACTTGTAATATTTCAGATGAATCTAACAGTGCAAACAACAGTCCCATGCATCAGTTGAACTTAAATAAGTGTACCATATCGAAGAGCAGCAATAGTAGCGGCCATCAAGTTCCTGCTAGACCTAGTAGGGCTAGAAGAGCACCACCGCCTCCTCCAGGTATTTAAAAATTTTAATTATACCATATTTATTTCGTTTAAAAAATATAAATGTCAGACATTACACATGCGTTTTTTGAAATCAGTTTTGAAACGTTAGGTTAATGTTTACAAAGCACTATTTCAAACTTTATCTTTAATAATATTATATTGATCATATTGATCCATTAAAATTATCTGTGGAATAATAGGCCTTTTCGGTAAGAAAGGCTTTCAAACGCACCCTGAACACGTTATACCTAGCCGATTCTTTTATAAAATCATTAAGTAGTATCTATATCTTGGTCTCGGCAACATCGGCCTGTCCTTCGAATTTCGTGAGAGAGTGGTTTACGTACCGCCAATGGTTTCGAGATCGTGTCTCATAATCATGGCTGATACAGTCTTTATTGAAGTCGCTCAGCCTCTTTCTAACATACAGCGCTACTTCCAGGATATATATCGACGGGACTGTCAAAATCAGTAACTCCCGGAAGTAGGGCTTGTCACAAGTTTCTTGAGGTACTTGAACAATTGTACGGATTGCTCGTTTCTGAAGTACAAGAACGCGATTCCAATGTGTAGCGCAACCCCAGTTCCATGCCATATGCGAGCAGTGAGTGCGCCTATGCGATGTAATACGTATGCAGACACACTATCTAGAAGTGATTGTAGTCGGTACAACGCATAACATGCATGTCCCAACCTATCACATAGTGCATATGGGTGTTCCATCTGAGGCTGCTGTCTATGTTGAAACCCAGAAACCTGGCCAACTTTGCAGGTTGCACGGGTTCACAAGACACCATTTATCTTGAACCAGTACTCCAAGTCATTCAATACTTTTTCCGTTTTCGTCGACTATAAATGCACATCTATAGCTTTTATGATTATGCATGTATCATCAGCTTATAATAGCAGATCAGCCAGTTTATTGCCTGTAATCGGTCATTTCATGGTTTCGGCATTTGTCTTGTACTAAGTGGAACTTCTACACATTCTGGATCAGGGGGTCAATTATTGAAATATTTATGCAACATTTATCTATGTTCGGTTGGTTTTGATAGGTTTTGCATGTCGCTGGTTCTTGAATTTGGCTCAAAATTATCACCTACTTTTTGCACTAGAAATCTAGTGTGGTCAAAAGTAGTCTAGGTTCAAATTATGCTTACTTTTGCGTTCAGTTTCATATGACATTGCCATTTTATGAATGATGTTATTTGTTTAAATATTATTTATAATATTTCCCCCTATATGGTTCTTAGTTCATTACTGTTTCATTTTCGTAAACATTATACACTTAGCCCCCGATATTCTAGACTTCAATATTCGCAGAATTGCTTATATGGGAATTTACTTTTATGAACGAAATTACTTTTTTATCTGCGAAAAAAATTGGTATTGGAGAGATCGCACTGGTTGCAGATGAGTGGCACACTGATTGGTGACGGCGAGGAGGCGGGCCGTTGCGCAGGGTGGCTAACGTCCAACTAACGGCAATTTAGTTGTCCGCTAACACTCTATCCACGTGGTCGGTTGCGTTGACTGCATCTTATCGTTGTCGATTGTCATACATACAAATTTAAACATCATATCCGCTATAAAAAAATAAAGTGCTAAATTTAAAAACGAAAGTGACAAAATTGAATTGAGTGTAGGGAAAATATTTGACGTTAATGAGTCCACTGTTAGGAACATAAGAGCCTTCCTGATATTTCGACATAGAACAGGTCAACAGTAATTCTCAAAGAAACTTCGAACATCTAAAGTGCAAGCATGAAGAATCTGTCACTTGTTTCATTCTTCATGGCATTGACTGCAATCGTAACACAGATGTTCTTTTGCTTGTGTTTCACTTCTATGAAAATCTTCCAAGTCAAGTTTGGATCATGTCGGGCACAAAAAAACAGCCAAAATTTATATCAGTCAATAAGATAAAAGAAAACTTATCATTGATGTAAGAACATCAATGTTGGCATATTACAGCCTGACGGGTTGTAATACTACCAGCGTATTGTCAGATCTAACTAAGTAAGCGAGCTGGTCGATTTTTGTTGAAAATGTTCATCTGTTAAACTGACTTGTTCATCTGTATGAGAAAAGCACTTTTTGGAAGCGGAAAAGTTTATCATTCCCGTGTACACTTTCAAAACGCCTGTGCTGCAATCAATAGAAAACAGACCAGTTACCTGCATCAATGTTACAAAATATCAAAGATTTGGAAAAATTACCTCCAACGCGCCTAGCTTTATGCCATCATGTCAACAGGGATAACTATCAAGCATTTTGCTGGAGAAACGCCAATGTAACACGTCCCACTTTTCCTGAGCCCACAAATTGTGGATGGATGTACAATTAAAATGGAGATTTGAAACCAGTTCCAACACCTGAACCTGCCATTTCTTTAAAAACACTCCAGTGTAAGCCAGATTGTGCCAATGTAAAGCCGGCTGCCGATCATTTCATTGCGGGTGCGTGCTAGAAAGAAAAAGTATATGGAAGCTGTGTGCCACATCGGAATAAAATGTTTTAACGAGTATAACAATGAGAACAAACTTAATTCTGCTACGACTAATTAATGTAAAAGTAATTATAAGATCATTGTAAAAAATAATAAAAATACTAGCTATCTTGTTATCATTCTATTTTACTATCCCACCCAACTTTCGTTGTTCCACAATGAAAAATTAATACCAATATTTGGTTGCACAGATATCACACATACGACACATTGTACAACAAAAGGGCCAAATATAGTAGTTAGGTCAAAAACCTACATGCCTTCTTTGGCCTTCTTTCATCCTTCTCTACTCTGTGTTTTACGTACACCCACACGCATAAGATTATCCAGATCGAGATCCGCCTAGAATCTGAAACACAATGGATGTTCCGTATTGTTAAAATAGGTACAGAACTCATTTGAAAATTAATCAGACAACTAATTAGGCATTTAACATGTAACTTTTTACTTTATAGCCAACACCCTTTTTTTACATAGGAAACCTTGAGAATGCTCTGACCTTGAATACACTTG
The DNA here is from genome assembly GCA_027564375.1 of Micropterix facetella. NCBI lineage: Eukaryota > Metazoa > Arthropoda > Insecta > Lepidoptera > Micropterigidae > Micropterix > Micropterix facetella. The sequence continues at coordinate 1,381,120 of JAOPUG010000333.1, read as the reverse complement.
ACTGCTTAGCGCTGCCGCCGCGTACATATGACTGTTGCTCCCTTGTTTATTACTCGATCGGCGTAATTTAAAGTTTATTTGAATTTAGATGAATGCCGCAATATGCTTTACTTCGGACAAAAATCATAAAATGCTGATATTAAGCGCCATTAACAAAATAAAAAGCACTTTTTTTCAAACAGTTAGTTTTTTTGAAATATCTTGTTTTATTTAAGTTGTAAATGAACCTATGTCGAAAGTTAATTATTCTACATTAAAAACACTTTGATTTGACATCTTAATCCAGTAAATCGGCCCAGTAGTTATTGAGCAACATCGATCAACACTATAGGTCCGCCGCTATCTTTACTACGTCATAGCTACCCCCTCCACTACTTTGAGAGTCTATTACCTCACTTTTGGTATTCAAGAGAATGTGCCTAATAAAAGCATACTGGTGGTAGGTTTGTCCGAGATGAGTCTCGGACATACATACTGGTGGTAGGTATGTCCGAGATGAGTCTCGGACATACATACTGGTGGTAGGTATGTCCGAGAATCGATTGGAGACCGGACTATTATACCTATGACGATTATGATTATTCTTAGTTTTGACTGCTCTTGACTTTTCTTATATAACATTTATTTTTCTTTTGAAGTAATTCTTTATTTATAGAATGTCCGCCCAAGCACAAGCTTTTCTTAGTTGGGCAACATCGGACAGTAAACATGAGATGGTAATTAAATTAATTTTTTTTCTGTGGATTGAGTAATTTAGGTTAATAATATTTTTATTTGATGTTTTTTTTTTTAAATTGTATTATTCGTGAATTGCTTTAAATTA
>JAOPUG010000333.1:1285195-1300588 GCA_027564375.1 Micropterix facetella | reverse complement strand
TAATTATGTTATGGACTATGCGATAAAGGTGCACTTATTTCAAAATCTGACATTTTAGGGTCCTAGTTTTGTAGCTTGATCGTTATTGCTGTACACATTATCGTGGCAATATTCCAATATAACGAGCTAGGTGTACTCGACAAGATCAAAAAAGTAAGAATATTAATAATAACTAAATATAGTTTTATTCGAGTCGCAAAAGGAATGACATCCATTGTCCGGATGGCAACCAACTGTCCAGCATGATCGATTCGATCCTACGGCGATATACCATTATTTGGAAAAATATAATTAATTTATATCCCAGTGATTTATATAAGTCTGCTATAATTTTATTATTCAATTTACGATTTTAAGGTATGATTACAAGGTACATTCCGGCCCGCCGCTATAATGCGGGTACCTAGATTCGTGTCCCGCTTATGGGGGTCATCTCTCCTAATGAATTTAATTTTATGACGATATAATGAAATATATATTGATAAATATATTAATGGATTCTTAAAGAAAAAAAATGATAGATATATGATTTTAAGATAAATGGTATGAAACAACTTCGAGGCCTAAAAATAGCGTGTTCGTATCCAAAAAATAAGTTCCTATATAAATAAACTATTTTGCTTCTGAACATTCGGTCGCAGCTCACTGTGTGGCTATATATTTCGGATTCTGACTATGGGTCGAAATTAGATTTATTAAAAATATCAAATGGCGCTCTATGATATTCTATGTGAAAGAAAATGGATGATTATACATTAGGAAAATATGACGACGCCAGCTATGATCATGATTGATTTTGAATTTTATAAAAATAGACCTTTATTATTTAATTTTGATTATGATTGAACTATTCTGAGTGAATAATGAAATTAAATCTACAATTTGATGTTATTCTGAATGTAAAAAAAACTTACATTCAGAATTATATTACTCCTGATGGCAGCCAACGGATCTACAATCACTACATTCGGAAAGAGGACACTCTTTTTTAGATCTGGGGTTCAACCGACCACTAACAGCATCGTTTATAATCGCGGAACAGCAAATAGTATTTCCGATAGACAGCAAAGACAGCTTCAGGAAAATATTCGAAGAATTTCCAAACATAAGAGTTTCGGAGTTTCAAAAAAAATATCAATCGAGACAACCAAAGCACAATTTACAACACTACATTAAAACAGAAGGACGACCAGTTTTCGCCCGCCCAAGACCACTCAATCCAGATTAACAAATATTAAACACATGATTGTAATTTTTGATTGCGCGAATTATTTCGCAACTACGCAGATACTGGCACGACAACGTGGCGCCGCGACACCCACTCAAAATTTGGATCTGGAGTAAACCGAAGCGTCACGGAATGTGTTCGATGTATCCAATAATTCGAGTCCGACTATATATGTCGGCCGGTGTTGTGAAATGTTTGATTGTGGGTGTATGCAATATCAGCAATACCTGGAGTAATAGCTAGTAATGACTGCTTAATTTGAATCACTGAATGAATGAATGAATGAAATGAACTTGCAGAGGAGTCAGGCGGTTACTGCCGAATTTCGGCAGACCCTCGAGACGTTGGGAATTGGAATAGCTTTTATCCAGGAGCAGTACCGCGGAAAGAAGCCTTCGCTTCTTCCTGTGATGCTGTGTTAGGACGTAAGAAACCACGCGGTGGCTTCACGGTGCCGTGGTGGTGTCCTGAACTCAACGAGCTAAGGAAATGCTATAAACGCATAAATTAGAAGGAGGGTGGCCGCAGGAGTTTGGTCCACCCTAAGCGTGTGGATAAGCTCAAAGAGAACCTAAAGTCGGCTCGTAGAGTCGACAAAAAAACCATCCCATGTCTTTAGAACTGACTGGGTGGTGGGCGGGGCTTCTCTCCCCGTCTGTCACCGCGTAACTTTCAAATGCTTGATTTGAATCACTGAATGAATGAAATGAACTGACTGAATGAATTTGGGCTATGATTGCCGATTTGTCAACGTGGTCGGCTCAACTTGCGGGGCAGCTCCTATCCGGGAGCCTTCTCGAATCTCCGCTGCGCGGTGAACCCGCTGTGCGGTGGATCTGGGGTCGGAAACTTGGGCGAAAGTGCACAGCTGGCGCACGGGGCGGGCATACCGTCCGTATTGTCGCTGGCTGATACCCGGAGGAGTTTGAGAACATATGTTTTTTTAAGACGCGGGTGTAGGTGCCGACCTGTCGTCGCCTACCATTAGAAACCAGTGAGCATTGCTGATTAAAGGATGCCACGGTTCCGCGATATTTCCGAGTTACGGAATGCCGCGTTAGCATGATATTTAGAGGTTGCGCAAGCGACTTCGGGCCGGGACCAAAGCTGGATGGAGAAATCCGTTTAAATTTGGTAGCAAGGGGGTGAGGCTGCCCGCTGAGTGGCACTTTCCAGTACCTTGCCGTAAGGAGTAGGACTCTTACGGGCTGAGGTGGAGCTTGGTACGTAGATTGTCTTCGTCCAACAAGTCTCTGTGTTTCGCCCCGGGGTGATATAGCGAAAAAGTTCGTTGAAACACTCCGGGGTGGACGGGTTCGCCAGTAGCAATTGACATACAATATATATGAATGTTGTTTAAAAAGTGTACGAGAGGTAGATTTGTTTATTTTTTGAGTAAAGTCTGAGTTGTGTGTTGTTAACTAATCTCGATGTGTGTATGTTTGTGTGTTCTAAGTATCTAATTATTACTCATGAAGAAAAAGAAAAATGAAAGAAAACAACATTTTGAAAAGAAAATAATATTGCTTTGAAGTGTTGAAATCGTTTTGGTGTTGCCTGGAGATTATAAATAAATAAATCATTGAAAAGAAAAAAAAATATATGGGTAAGTCACCGCAATGTGTGTTTCTACAAATTTCTTGAAATTCGCATGGCGTGTGTGCCTGATTCGGTTTGACTTAGGTTGAACACATTTGCGTGGCGTGTGCACGTACAGCTTGTGTTGCAGTATCCGATGTCAATGCTTGTCACTGAAGTTTCTTTTATTCTGTGTACATATTTGTTACCTGTATTGTACAACATCCATTGATTGATAGCTTTTTTAGTTTAAGAACATATAGATTTTTTGCCTCAAGGCGTACTTACATGTGCATAGACTCTTAAGGTTCGCTAAATAAAACATTAAAAAATTTTAATGCGGGCGGGCAGTTTTGGCTACAATTTATACGCTAAATATAAATACAGCTTACACATTATAAATTTAAAAAATAAACACATGCAATAGATATAATATCTAAAAAATCAATTTCATAGCAATGGTATGTTTGATGATAAAATAGTGAAGGGTTTAAGGGTGGGCTGGATTTTTTTTGCTTATTAGCTGTTATTTTAAATTATAAATAAATTAATTTAAAAAAAAATTAAGTCCGAGAACTTATTGAACGCCCCTCGTACAATGATATGCGAACATCTTTAATCGTTGCATTCTTGAGACCGATAGATGATGGGTTGAATACGTCAGTTCGCTGAGCTGCGCATTCTCATTTTACTCGCCCTATAAATATAACAGTTTTGTGCATATTAGTGCTAACCGGCGGAAGGTGAATTAGCTCCGTTTGGCGAGTGAGCCGTGTTTTTTGGTACAATTAGTGTTATGATACTAGATAGATATAATCCATTTTTTTAAAGTATGTTGAACGGTAAAGATGAGAGTTGATGACGCCTGAAGCAAAAAGTATAGATTAAGAAAAGAACAGAAAATACGTAAAGTAATAAGAAAATTTATTTACTTTTCGTAGAGTTATAGGGTATAATATATATATAGCGAGTGAGCCTGAAAGATATGTAAGGTATATTATCACCGGCATATTGATCGTTCAAGTAGTCGGTAATCTTATAGTATGCTATTTTATACCGTAGGCCTTTAATTGGACACTAATTTTACTGGCAACTGGAATATTTTCTGAGTAATTATGTTGTAGAAATGTATACATTGTCTCATAAAACGAATTCCGGCATTTGTTAATCCGAACTTGAAAAATGAAAGCTTATTTCTATTTAAGTTTCTGATTTTTATATTATGAACACTTTTATTGAACAGCTTTAAATGCTTACGGACAAATAATATACAAGCAAAAGTAAATGGTAAGCTACAGTAAGAGTATTAATTTCCTTGAAAAGTTCTCACAGTGTCTCTCTGGAACCTAGCCCATATATTGAACGATTACGAGTAGTCTTTTTAGCAGTACATAGTTGCCTATGAGAGTAGCTGAAGTAAAGTAATCGGGCGTTCCCATGTCAGACAGTTGTCTGATTTTCCTGACAGCAAATCTGCAGTCATGAGTTTGTTAGCTAAATTAGATATACGAGGACCATATTTTAATTTTGAGTAGGTACCTTATCGTAATTTAGGGGCTTTTTGTCATTTCCAAAAAAATGTTTATTTCTGTAAATTCCAGTCTGTTCTTTTCTAATGCTTAGTTCGTTTCCACATGTCTCACATTACGGAGAGTAATTTTTTTGAATTTCGTTTCATAAGAATTAAGGACTAAATTGTTAACATTGAACCAATCGAGGACAGCGATGTGTTTATGTCGTGTGAGTTATCTTTTTGCCAAAACATTTTAAAAATGAGGTTGGTATTATATGGAAATAAAACTATGTCTAACTTATTTTGTATTGTATGTGACAGATTGTTAATATAAACAAGAAATAAACAAAACTAAAACAGTAATACATATATAAAGTTATCTTTGCTCCCGCCTTTGCACGTTCGTCAGCTTTTTCATTTTCTTCGATGCCTGCATGACCGAGAACCGTTCTTTTTGTTCTTTTTGCCCAAGGAGTTCAACAGTGCAACGCAGTTTTGCACCAGCTTTGAACTAGTAGTTTTCGAGGCTAGTGCTAAAAGAGCTGCCTGGCTATCCGAGTGGATATATATTCGGTGGTTGGCGTAGTTCTTTCGGAGGTTGATTTCCTCGCATTTAATGATGGCATATACCTTCGCTTGGAAGATGGAGGCGTATTTCCCCAAATATATACTTCCTTCGAAGTTTGGTCGTTCTCCATATATGTTTACCTCAGTTAGAATTCGGTCACTTCGCCCCGTACTTTCGGGTTAAAATTTCGTCGTCGTAGATCGTGAATAAGAGATAGTGCCCGACTAGAGCTATAAATCTTTCATTCATTTACCTCTATTATTCAATCACTCCCGGCTTTTTACTGATCCTTCGCAACGAACCAAATATATAAATGAATTAAGAACTGCATTCAGCGTGACAAGTTGGCGAAAATGTAAGCAACAATATTATTTTTTATTTTTTATTCTAGAATAAAATGATTGTTTTTATACGGAGGACTTTCTTGCCTTTAAGAGTTATGTGACAGCTTATTTTATGAACTACCTAAATTTATAAGCAGGTAAGATTGCTAAAACGTTTACAAGCTAGCAGTAGAGTAGGGTAGATCTAGGAGGGACGAAACAAAGAGAAGTTGAAATAGTTAAAATTTCTCGGTAACTGTGGTCGTTGGCGAGCTGGCAATGCGGCCATTTTTATCGTTCCTTCGACACACATATGTGTCAGTGGGTTTCGGTGCTGTTGTGAGACGTCACAGCGACATTCACGTCAAAACAATGCAAAAATTAAGTTTTTGTCGTATTTTTCATCCAGGTTTACCTTCCTTTTTTACGTGTATAATGGTGCGAGACATACATTATTGAAAGCTTCTAACTTCGCATTCGATTTATAATTTTGATTTTGTTGGTTGGCAGAGCTTTTTATCAGTGGGAATTTTTTAATCAAGCGAAATCGCATTTTTGAATCATGAAACAGCTTGTTTCAATTTACTTCGGTTACAATTTTTGTATTTTCGGGTGTGGATCTGCAAGGCTTGTGTTTGTTTTATTTCAGATACCAAATAAATAAATTAGAAAAACGAATAGAGGCATGGCTAGCCGAGAAATATATGAGAACGCCACTGAAGAAGTTATGCAATAAAAGTCCACGCGATGCGATTTAGTTAGAAATAAAGTTCCGAAGCCTGTTTTGAAAATGAAACCAAAAATTGGTAAAAAGAGAATATGCCAACAAGATAAAGCGAAGGCTAAAAAGAAAAAGCGATAGGTCAAGCAGAAAGAAAATATGGAAAATGATTACGAGAAAGAGTGTTTTCGCGTATGTTTAATGGGAGTATATGTTGGGCCCCACTCCGGCATGTGAATTCCATGGCAACTCCGTTTGTGTGTACATACTTACAGCAGGTCAAACGAAAAGTGGGTGCAATGCCTAGAGTGTAAATCATGCACTAGTGGAGAACTTTTCTTTATTTTCCATAATTGTTTGTTAGAATAAAAATATGTATTTTATTTCTGTAATTTCTATTTTAGTTTATTTTTAACCATATTTAAAAAAATGTAAAACTTATTGAAAAGTGAGCCATAGATTAATAATACTTTTTAAATTTTAGTAATATTTGATAAAGTTCCTTCATAATACTTGTTTTATTCTAACATTATTAATTTCCTTATTTAGTTTCAATTCCAAGACGTGTCAAATCACTTTAAAAGCTGTTTAACTCACCTCGATACTAGGAGACGGAAACAAAATGACATACTGTGATTAAATATTCTTTTTACAGATTCTAGAATGCTTGAAGCACGATTAGTAGATAAAATTGCAACGATATTGCATTAGTTTCATGCGAGTCTACCTTTTTGTATGCGTGATATGAGGTGATACGTAAAAATTGTTTTAAATCTCCTAGGTCTCCCCCACTACCAGTAGATACGTATGTATTTATTATTATTAGGTAACACGGTGAACCGTTATATTCATTCCCTGGTTTATCTGGTCATTGCCGTGTACGGATGGTCGTACTGATTGTGCCTTTTACCCGGTATGCAAAAATGTAAGTACTACGAATAATTTAATGTAAGTACTAAGTATTCTATTATATTAAATATGCTGTTTCGGTTCTCCCTCACGGAAATGCATACAATAATTGGTGGCGGCGGTGCTATATGTGATAATCGAATGTTAGTTGTCGTATAGCGGCTATAGTCGTTCACAAGGCAATTTATTAATGCAAAAGTCATCTCATTCGCAGACAACATAGTCGTATTAACGGAAGGGACTAATTCAGCAGAAGTCACCGTTAAATTACAAAATAGTTTGGATACGGTCAGTGGGTTGCTAAATAGACATATTTTGACACTAAACTCGTCGAAAACCAATGTAATGAGCGTACGATCAGTTGATATCTCCAACTCCTTTAAAATCTACTCTCACAATTTTCTTAGAGACTTCACATGCTCGTGTACACAACTAAGTATTGTAGAAAACACATCTTGAGATAAATGTAGATTCTAAATTAAATTGGTCTAAGCATATAATTTAACTTTCTGATAGATTACGCAAACTAATATCTGTTTTTCGTGAACTGCGCAACGTGTTATCTCGGAAAACATTAAAAATTACCTACATGTCTCTATGCCAAAATTTAATGATTTATGGAATTATAGGGTAGGGTGCTTGCACGAAACATGCCCTGGGCTCATTAATAAAGACGCAAAAACTACTATTATGGATAATTTATAGGAAACCTAATGACTACCAGTCAGAGCGTATTTTCAAAGACTCCGATGTCTTGGACGTCAGGCAATTGTTTCTAAAATATATTTTTTTTTCATAAGCTTAAAGATAACCAAAATCGAATTCAGCAAAACTGCAATATTCAGAGTTCACGGAAACCAAATTTCCTTATTCCTCGAGTGCAAACAACATTCGCCCAATGACAGGCATTTTCCTAGGGCCAAGGCTGTACAATGACATAGAGGAGAAATGAAAACACCTAAAGAACGTTCAACAGTTTAAAATTCGTATTCATAAATCGTTATTTGAAATAGAGCGGTCTGAATCTGAATACTTGTTGTTTAAGATGTACATATAAATAATATTGTGCATAAAATATTATGCCTAAAATCATATTTATTATAAATAATATTTGATATTATTTTTCATTATTTTGACAATCGTATTCATATATTATATTATATTGTATTACATATATATTTATACCATAATCGTATTTATTACATGTTATAATCGTGTACTCTGACCTACCTAGATACGGGACAGTACAGTCCTAGTTAGGTGAGAACTGAGCATTTGTCACATTTGTGTGTTCAATTTTTCCGAGTTACTAACATCTTTAACAATGTGGAAAACTGTACAAAACAATGAATAAAGTATTTAAATAAATAAAATAAGAATAGATGGGTTATTGGTAATTATATTTGTGACTTTTTTTTAAAAATGATCGTCTTCAAGGCACCTGACGCTCAATGGTATCTTATTACTTAATCTCACTTTGAAAGAACTCTTCTTCTCTCTTCTTTTGGGAATTGACGACCTTGAAGCATAAAATATAGGTTAATTTGCTAAAATTTCTGAATCTTTCGTTCCGTCAATAAATTTAGATTTTTCTTGGGGTTTTTAAATTTGTTTTAGGATACATAGACCGCTTCTATCAATGCATGAATATCAGCCGATTATCAGAAATCATTAAGAATTTTCTATATATGGCCAATTCTGGCCATTTATTTTTAATATTACGCCGGGTTACTTTTAAGGGATTGAATTATAATAAATATAGGATGTACATAATCCCGGATAATAATAACAACCTTGGTCTCTTTCCATTCATATTCCTACCTAATAAACTGATAAAAACAGTGAAGCTTTCCATGGCAAATATTTAATCTCGCATAAGAGTGCAGAAACACATGTCAGAATTCTTCTGCACCCAGGGAGATGCATTTGTGTGCACACTCATCAATGTAGCTCTTAAGAACGTAATCCTTAACACTGGTATTAATACCAATAGCGCCATCTTCAATAAGTCAGTGCAACTACTGGCGTATGTTGATGATATTGATATCATTGCACACTTCCAACAAGCTCTCAAAGGAACCTATTTAGCATTGGACAGCGTAGTAAAATTTGTAAGCCTGAAGATAAATCAGGAGAAAACCAAAAACATGGCTGTCCACGTTGAAAGAGTGACCCCAGATCTGCCTTTTGCTGTTGGTCCCTATACCTTTGAATATAACTCTCTACTGATTCATTTCTTATTTATCTCGGCTCATTCAACTTATTCTATATAAGAAATTAATTTGTTAGCGTCGAAAACACTAGCGAAGAGATGAAATTATGTCTGCTATCCCGGAAGACGAAAGCCAGACCGACTACAATACACTCATTAGACCAGTTTTAACTTACGCTTCAGGAACATAGACTCCAACTGGATGCATTAAAATGCAACAGTTGTTTTGGAACACAAAATACTCGCAGAATCCTCGCTGCTATGCAGGAGGATGGCATGTGGAGTAGATGAACCAAACAAAGAACTGTATAACCTGTATAAATTATGTGCATGTCCTAAAATTCCTGAAAACCAGAATGCTCAGGTGGTTAGGGTATGTAGAATGAATGGTAAATGATCAGCGGTTGAAATGCATTTTTCATTTAAAATCTGAAAGGCATCGCAAAGTCGGACGACTAAAACTGCGATGGCTTGATTCTGTAGTTAAAAACCTAAATGCACTTAGAGTGAACAACTGATAAGCCAAATCCAGGATAGGGTGGAATGGATGAAGATTCTTGACGAAGGCATTACTGAAGAAGAGTTGTAGCGCTAATGATGATGACGATGATGATTGTTTTCCATTAGCCAGTCGGCTGCAGTCTTGCCAACATTATAATCAGTCAAGCGAATAACCCACATTTATCAGAAAATTCAGAGTAGGCGTCTACTATGTGACAGGACAGGGGCGCTGCGCGGACACATTTCACAATCAGGCATCATTTAACTGGTGACGTTTGTCAGATGTCAAACAAACATTCACATGCGCCAAAGGATCTAATGAGATGCATAATCGCATCGTGAAACAAAGGTTGACAAGCCATTTTGTCAAGGTTCAGCTTCTTGGTGATATTGTTAAATTTATTTATTGTATTCAAGCGGTTACTAAAGATCTATGTAGGTATTTTATTAGAAGATAAATTGCAGTTTATCGATCACATCGACACTACGTGGGCCATACTGAAAGTTTCTCAAACTAGCCTCTTGCGTTAAATATATAAAAATGTAATTACTATTTTTCAAAATGGAATTCTTTGGCCGTAGAATACATTTAATATTTGAGTCTATCATTTGTTTTTTCTCTATGGCGCCATTTCCAAAATTGCGTGTTTATTTTAAAAGTCGACAAAATTTTCGATATATGATTTCTTACGATTTTAACTGTGGTTTTAGTCAACAAGAAAGCTGCCAAAGACCAATTAGCGCTTGGCGATGAAGCCCTATCCTGTAGCTCTGTGTACTTCTGGTATTATGAAATCAAAAGTGGACATATTCATCTCCAAGACGATTCACGCAAAGGCTGGCCGGCGGCAGCGATGAGAGAAACTAACATCGATGCTGTACAACTAATTCAATCGGACAAAAAATTACATGTCAGCAAATTCGTACAAAATTGAACATTGGCATGAGCCAAGTAGGTACAAAATATTGCGCACGTACACCTAAAAGTTCGGAAGTTTTGTTCGAGATGGATACCGCATGAGTTAACGGAAGTTCAAAATCAGCGTGTGATAAAATGATAAAAAAATACGACGGAGGGCAGTATATGATATCGTACAAGTATATGATATCGTAACTGGGTGTACTGTTACAAATCGGAAAGAAAGAGTCAATAGGCGGAGTGAGTTCTTTCTTTGGAGTATTTGCCGACGAAACTCAAGAAAGGCCAAAGTACTGGCAAAATGATGGTTTTCTTTTTTTGGAAAGACAGGACATTACATGACAATTTCATTTGAAAACTAAAGAACAGTCACTTCAGATTGGTACGATAAAATTTGCTTGCCCAGTGTTGTCGAAAAAGTTTATGAAAAGCGTCTTCGCAATAGAGTAGTTCTCTATACGACAGTGCATCCGCCCACTCCGTTAACATAATAACGGCGTTTTTTGAAGGGTTGATAATGTTATGGGTTAAAGACCTCATACGTGGAACTATTGACCCATCCCCCATACAGTTGGAGTTGTCAATGCAACGGGTGAACCCGTCACCCCAGGGAATTCTAACGATATTGATCGTTATTTTTCCCATGGGAATAAACGCAGACTTTGTGGACAATACAATCTATGTCTCCCGTTTCGCCACGGCCCGTCAGAGTCCAACCCTTACGGTAAGGCACTGAGCAAAGACACCCAGCGGGCGACCTTGCCTCCTGACTCTCAGATTTTGGACGGGTTTCTCCATCCTCCCGTCTGGTAGTGGTAAGTCGCCCCACGCTTGCTGTAGAATTTTTCCTATGCTTTGTAGTTCTCCCTTTAGCATTCTACAGTTTTAGCTGCTGAAGACTAAGGGCTGTTCTCGTTGCATCTTATTTTATAAAAAGGTCTAGAGGTGGTAGGCCTAATATAATTTCTAGTGCCTCTGTGGGTGCCATTATCATAGCAACTGTCGCAAACCAATACATGCGGGTGTACTACTGAAGCTCAGATGAAAATTGTCGGAGTTTTAAAAAAAATGCAACTCATATTCGAAGGTAAAAATATATACTGTTGTCCCACTTACTATCGGGCGAATTCTCCGCCCGAGCCGTTGTTAATGGAAATGTTGTACGTCTGTATTAATTAGAAGAGGACAACCTCATAAAACGCCCGCGCAACTGCTTGATACGCCCCCAGCCTCTGCTTCTCGGTTCTAGTCTATTGTATGAAAATCGCAAATGGATTAGCCGTAACGTATCCCACATAAATATCTGTGGATATTAAACTTTAATAGACATACATTTTGGAATAGTTTAATTAATTAAAATAATATATGGTTAAAGACAGGCTCTCTATAGGATTTATTTATTTGTTTTGTTGGGGCTAATTCAAGGTGTACCGAGCCTTGTATCGGTGCGACCATTTCTGATCTATTGTGAACGCCACCTACTATAGTTCTGAGCTAAGCTTCGCGTCAGTTATGAAACGCAATAAGCTTTTGGCTTTGGATTGCTTTATCTCTTCAGTTTGGAGGTAGTAGTTACCCAAATGGGTTTTCTTTATGCATTAGTGGGCCATATTCACTCCCCTGCACACTAGGTGCAGGGGAGTTTCATCTGCAATTTGGCAGATCCTGCACACTCTAGTGTCCCGGCGCTTGGGGTTAAACATGTCTCTGTTCAGGCCACAGTGTACTGTGAGTGCTTTCACCAGTATGCGTAAATTGTTCCTACTTAGTGCTAAAACCTCGTAGGCAGTCTTACGGTCGAAAGCTTCGATTAGCGCTTTGGAGTGATTTAAGTTTGGAGGGCTGTTCTAGTGATTAAGGATTTTTCTAAACAAAGGTTTTGAGCATTAAGTTTGCTAGGCTTTTTGGTAAGCTGCAGCATGGTTCAGGACCGTATAACGTCCCTTTAGCTCCCGCCTTAGCAAGTTCTTCGGCATTTTCGTTGCTTTCGATGCCTGCATGGTCGAAAACCCATCTCATAACTCTCCTGTTCTTTTCGCCAAGGGAGTTCAAAAGTGCCAGTCAGTTTTCCACCAGATTTGAACTAATAGTTTTCGAGGCTAGTGCTAAAAGACCTGGCTAAAAGACCTGCCTGGTTATCCGAGTGAACATAAATGCGATGGTTACCGTAGTTCTTTCGGAGGTTGATTTCCTCACATTCAGTAATTACGTATGCCTTCGCTTGGAAAATGGAGGCGTATTATCCTAAATGTATGCTTCTTTCGAATTTTAGTCGCTCTCCATATATTCCGCCGCCTAAGTCCCGATTTGGAACCATCGGTAAACCATTTAAGTATACCGGCCTCCCGGTGCAGTTCATTATTTAGCCAATCATCTCTGGGTGGCAGCTCCACTGTATCAACTTTTTCAAAATTGTACAATTGAAGCATGGTATCTGACACCATGTTTATGATTAGTGTTTCACGAATCGAGTATAAGACAGATCTCAGGGCTTGTGACCTTGATCTCAGCAGGTTTCGCGGGAAGGTTTGTGTTGAATTGGTTTGTTAATTAAGTCAATAATTAATATACACATTTATGTACGTCCATCGAAAGTTCACGTCGCGTAGCGTAGCACGTAGTATCACGTCGCGTAGCGGTGCGAATGTTGCAGCACAGTCCGGACTGTCAAATCGGGACGACACTACAAGGCAGCTCATATTATATTCGACAAAAAATGTAATTTAATGAGACAAAGAAACATGCGTCGTTATTACAGGTCACTATATACATTTTGAATGACGCGGAAAGTAAATAATATATTTTAATAATTTATATTATATTTTTTCAAATTATTCTCCATTATTTCTATAGACATTTTCATCCGCCCATACCAGCCCTGGAAACATTCATTACAACAGACAGGTCAGAATGGCTAATTCGAAGGCAGCTACCACTTCATTGGCACTTAAAACAACCATTTATTTTATCATTGACGAGTGGTAATAAAAAGAAGTCACAGGCAACTAAGTTGGGCCTTTGAGGTGGATGTGCCAGGGTTTCAGTATCAGATTCTCGAATAAACCACTTTGTTCTGAGGAAAGTGTGATTCCCCTAAGCCCGTCTTTGGTCGTCTGTTGTGTACCATGCTGAATTAACTCTACAATTTTCTAGCATTGATGTCGCAAGATGTCCACTCCGTGAAAAAAAATGGAAACCATTCCGAGGCCTTTTGGACATTTTGTTGGCAACTGGCCATCTAAAAACACTCATACCGACGAACGCAATGTGCTTTCCGGATCATACTGATATATCCATGTTTCGTCGCCAAAAATGATTTCAGAAAAATGCCTTGATTCCCCATTTCCGAAATGTAGTCGCATTTCTCGGCACCAATCCTCTTTCTTTTCGATTTCGGAGACCACACGAAGTATCCAATGAAAACGAGGTGTTCTCACCACAAGATGTTTGTGTAAGATGGTGTGAACACTAGCCGAACTAATGTGTTACAATATTCTCTCTATGTCCTTAAATGTGATTCGTGGGTCTTCTCGCACCATAATTTCAGTAGTCCACACATTTTCTGCAGTGACTGCCGTTGGCGGGCATCCACTTCTGTCGTCATCTTCTAGGCTAGTTCTGCCCCTTTTATATTCGTTAAACTATCTAAAAATCGTTGCATTAAAAGGAACAGATCCGCCTAAAGCTAATTTCAAACGTTCAAAGCTTAATACTTCAGATAAACTAAATTTAAAGTCATAGTAGATCATATCACGCAAATGTTCTCGCTTGAGCTCCATCGTAGCAGATGAAAAGGTGGGAAGTGATGACAGAATAAAAAAACAAAAAATGTGTTGTTTTTTATTATTATTGTAAATAGCCTTTCACGTTCGAAATTTAAATAAATTGGCTATTTAGAAACATAGGATATAGAGCGTTTGATAAATAAGAAATCCATTGTTGTTAAATCTTGCCATGATTTCTTTACAATTTATTATTTATCTACATTAAGTTTGAGAAACGCAGTTCAGCGCAGCCTGCAGCCGGGCCGAGATAGTAGCCCGGTGTTTAAATTTTGTCGGTTAACTGGTAGTTGTGGGCGATCCATCCAAATTCCGCAAGTCATACCAACCAACAGCTATGTAGATTTTGACAATGGGAAGGTCGCGCATTCTTGGTAAGTACGCGAAGCACCCACGAACAGAGAAACGGGACCAATAAAACGCAGGGCATGAGTTCCAGGAATGACAATTTTGATGAAGCTAGATGGACATAATCACACACAATTGAAAGTCTTACCAGAAATAGGGATTCTACAATAACTGGTTGGCTTTATCGGAGCAGGGCCACCCAATCTCGCGTGGCAAGCTGAGTAAAGGACAATTCGGTACGAATTGACGCTTTCAAAGGTAGAAGCCGCGCAAGCGAACCTGTGACCAGACGGGTTTTTGGCCAAATCTGCGAATGATGGCATGAGGGCCCCCTGGGCTTGAAAATTCCCAGTGCCTCGCGGTAAGGAGTTGGTCTCTCACGATCTGTGGTGGAACTGGAGACGTGGATTGTATTGTTCATAAAGTCTCTGCGTTCATCTCGGGGTGATATACCGATAAAGTTGGTTAAAACATCCCGGGGTAGCGGGTTCTTTCGTAACTGTGGCACTCTCCAACTGACTGACTAACTGACACATTCATCAACGCCGAGCTGAAACTACTGGGGCAAGATAATTTTGCGGGAAGTTTCCTTTAGATCCATAAGCGTGTGCTAAAAAAGGTTTTTCCGAAATTCGACCTCTAACACAGTGAAACGGGAGTTGACATTTTAACAGGTTTAAATGCATATCTCAGTAGTGGATTTTTTTTTAATTCACAATAATTAGGTAGCTCAAAAGTACACTATACACCTACATAGAAAGAAAAAACCCATACCAAGAGTCGTGTATTTA
>JAOPUG010000333.1:1071618-1083738 GCA_027564375.1 Micropterix facetella | reverse complement strand
ATGCATAATTATATATTTCTAAAGAATAAGATTCAAAACTAATGATAAAAAATATATTTGTTGTATCCATTCTATAAAAACGAAAATTACCAAAATGTGACCGTTTCCTGTGTTTGAAATTCATGTTTCCTGCATGGGCTTCACATAGAAATTATGCCAAACGATTGCAAGGTCATCCAACTAGCTGGAGAGAAAGAGATGCCAAGACAAATTGTATTTGCGAAAAAAGGACGGAATCGAATGCGTTTAACCTTGCGGTCTATAATTATAATCCGATACGTGGAGGGACCGTGTGCGCCGGGCTTGCGATTGCGATTTGCGAGTGTGTTGGTGCAGTGCACTATGGATCGACAGGGCGCGCGCGCACACACACACACACTTCCACCCACGCGAAAATGAGCGAAACACACGTAACGACAGTTGCATCACATTCAGCTTCCTTGTTTTGGCGGGTCGGGTCGGATGGCGCAGTGGTAGTGAATTCTGATTTTGCTTAGGAAAGAGATGATTCGAAATCTTATGGCTATATACTGTTTACTGTTTATATTATTCAGAAATTGATGACGGAAAGGCTGATAATACAGTCCTGATTACCATGCATAAGTGATCTGCAGCAGACCATAGAAACTGCATCATCATTATCATCGTGAGCAGTACAAATGATTGTGAGCCTTGGCTTCGTCAAGAATCATCCTACATTTGTTGGCTATGGTATTGCAGTTGTTAAATTCAAGTGCATTTAGGTCTTTAAAGACCGTATTTAGGTCTTTAAATTCCGTGTTTAAACACGGAATCAAGCAATTGCAGTCTTGATCGTGAGATTTTTCGATGAAAGCCCTTCAGATTTTCCATAAAGAATGCGTTTCAACGATTGTTCATTTTCCTCCCTTTCCACATGTGCTAATCAACTAGCCTTCCGATTTTAAGGAGTGTCAAAATATGCACATCATTTTACAGGTTATACTTTTCTTTGCTTGTCTGTCTTCTCCGCTTGTTATTCTCCTGCATGAGACCGATTTATTGCAGAATATGTTGTACATCAATATATATCTGTACATACATCTACTGCATTTTCAACTGCTTTAGTGAGAGTCGATGTTCTGAAGCGGTTTGATGAAAGTTTTATATAGGGTTGCCTTCGTCCTCCTGGATAGCATACGGAATAGTTCACCAAATTGTGGGTTCGGAGACTGGAGTCAGAAGTAACACTTATTTGCAGCCATCAAAGTACTATCACCTCTTCATTGATGTTATTTTCTCTGGTTATCGTGCCGAGATATATCATCTTCTCGATTGGAAGGTGTAGATCGTTAGAGAGAATTGCCTTTCGATAATTAAATATTCAAGTTACTTTTTGTTCTTCCTTTTTTGCTCTACTGCGTCATAGAAAAATCGAAATCAAAAATCATCTCGACACTAGCACACAATACAATATGTAAAATAAAAGATAAATTTTGGTTAATATAACAATACGAAATGATCAACATGAAAAATATAATTCAACTTAATATCTAATATAGAATTCAAAGTAGAAATAACAAAGATTAAGAGTCATGTCCAGGATTACAAATTTTAGTCAATGGTAGAGGACTACACTGAGAAACAACAAAGACATAACCTCCTTAAATAATGATCTTCCTCGCTACAATAATGGCCAAATAAGGATAAGGCTCCGACCAGACCTGTCACCATGCTTGATAAAACTATGGGGCATAATAGTATATGACCATTTCTGGCATGTAAAACGTCGCTGCCGACTTTATAATTCTAGCAGTATAAATCAGTATTATACAATCTCTGCACTAAACTGACTTCCTTAACGTAGCATTTTTGTAACGCCACTGTGGGTCATTGAGATGCATCCTGCCAATACTTTTGAATGCCACGATGCCATTTATCGCCGCAATATCGTATCAACTTTAAAACCGTGAAACCAGTGTGTGGCACCATGGCGATAAGTCAATATTATCAGGCAAGCAAAACCCTACGCGTATGCAAGAATGCAGTACCATTGCTGTAATACCGTGTCACCAAGCAAATTGCGAAATGCCCCTCCATTACCAGCCCTTCCAAGGGCTTTAACCCTCATTGAATCAACCAGCCAACTAAGATAACCATCTAGAAATAATTTTAACAACGATACTACGTATTGTTCGCGTTTGGTCGATCGACATTGCGCTTTAAATAGGCGAGCTCGCCATCGATTATTGCGCGACAAAACTGCACTCATACATATAAGTCGTAACCTGTTCGTTGTTATGAGTAAGAGTTAGAGTTAGCTGTGTGTTCTAGTGCGGGAACCTAATAGTTACATTCTAACATATTAGAAATAGTCATAATACATAATTCTTTCTGGGCTAGTGGAAAACGACGCATACATTTCACATTGCTTGCAGTGACGCGATTAATAATGGCGTTTCGACGTGAGAATAACTGGTATTACCGTCATATCATTGCATAGAATTGTGTTATTTCTAATCCAAAAATTGAGTATACGTATCTTTCCAACCTAATCGTGGGCTATCCTACGTAATCGTGTCATATACAGATTTAACTGTGTATACAATTAATTTGGCATTTTCTGTTTCACTGTTTTTCTCTCAGTGTATCAGTCTAAAGTAGATGCACCAAAAAATGAGAACAAGCCAATGAATGAATGATGAATATGACGGAGAAATGAATAACTAAAAACGAATTACTGAAGATAAATTGTATTTTAAAATGCAGTGTCACTTTGTCAAGTGATATCCGCTTGAGCGGTGATGATTGTTTGATTTTCTTCTGGTAAAAGTCGCAACCACAATTGACCAAAGTATGAGTACGTGTGTGTACTCTTGAGTATAGTATTGAGTGTATATTATTGAGTATACTCGTACTTTGATCGGAAAGTACTGTTTCAGGGAGAGATCGGAGGCGTCGAAGGAGCTGCGGATGTAGCTGTCTGTCTAAGTTCAGATCTCAATTTTGCGTAACGTTGATCGTTAACCATCGCGTTTATATCCACTCTGATAGCCAGGTAGCTCTTTTGTCACTAACTTCGGACACTATCAGCTCGAAATTGGTGCAAAACTGCGTGTCATCTTTGAACTCCCTGGGCGAAAAGAACAGATAGTCCTGAGATAGGTTCCCGGTAATGCACCTGCATTGCCTTCGATACCTATCGAAGGCAATGAAAAAGCCGACGAATTTGCAAGGGCAGGAGCAAAAGAAACGCTACACTGTTTTAAACCATGCTATCGCATACCAAATAGCCTAGCAATTCTAATGCTCAAAAACTTGTTAAAAACAATCCTTTAATCACTAAAACAGCAGGCCAGGCTTGAATTATTCTAAAATGCTAATCGAAGCTTACGACCCTAAGACTGTACACGAGGTTTTAGCACTAAGCACTCACAGAATACTGTGGCCTCAACAAACACATGTTTAACCTAAAGATCCGGGACTCTAGAATGTGCAGGCTCTGCCAAATAGCAAACGAAACTTCCGTCCACCTATATAGTGTGCGAATGTGACCCACTGATGAGTATAAGAAACATCCGTAACTACTACCTCCAACCTGAAGAAGTAAAACAATCCAGTGCCAATAGTGTACTGCTGTCCTTAACTGACATGAATCAGTGATCACAATAGACCAGAGATGGCCGCAGTGATACTATGCTCAAAAACCCTCAGAACAGCCCCAAATAAAGAAATACAAAAATCATCATTAGGTTTAAGTATTATTATAACATCCTCTATTTAAATTGCCCGTAGTGTATTTAGTTGAGATATGATATAGTTATATAGTAGATTCTATAGCAATGCGAGATCTGTGCTTCGTATTGAGCAAACGAAGTTGTTGGGTTGTCTGTTCAAAAGGGGTGGCAGTTTTACTGTTACTATCTTGATATTGGGAACGTGCTCGCTGCATTGTACTGATTTGTACTGGTGCTGCGCCTGGTGTGCCAGCCGGGGTGTATTTGAGTTTGCAGATCTTGCAAGAGCATTTCTACGGAGGTAATGCAATTTAGCCGGGATTGGAGCACGACACGAATCATGAAAGCTCACGCACTGCAAAGTTTAGAAATGTCTGAAAATCACCAAATTGTGGGGTGCGGAGCACTTAATTACAATAAAAAACTGAGATGAAATTGTATTTTACCTAAAAGATGAAATTACAATGGACAAAATAGCAGCACATGTTGAAACGAACCGAAAAAAATATAACATGAAAGTTTTAAATTACAATAACATGAATTTTGAATAGATGAAACACCTGCAAATAAATAAATGATTGTACATTCGTATTCTAGCATGACTTCCAAGAACATTAGCGATCAATAGCATAACCTTTAACCTATAAGCCGCAATAGTCTGAAAAACGTTGATTTCAGATGTCCCCTCGTTTCCGCGTGATTTTTATTAGCATATTTTCCATTTTATTAAAATGCAATCCACCTAATACATAAAGACTTTTTTAAGACATTGATACAGCGGAAATAGGAAATACCTCAGCGTAGTCGAAGACGAACATCAGGTATTTTTTTTACATGCGATCTAGTTTGTCCAGGATGAATTCTAAGAATAATATAAATATATGAACTTACAGAAAACGACGATTCGGGATGATGTTTCAATACCGAAAAAACGGACTTCCTTTGCGAAAATCACAGCACATAGCACCGTACAACACAACCTTTCCTCGAGTGAGACCGCGGTTTTACGTTCTGCAAAAGTTTCTGCAGGAATATATAATGAAAAAAAAAAACACCGACCAGTCAGTCTACGCCGTTGCACTTTGCCCTTCAAAAATTTACGATGAACCTTCAGAAACTGAAGAATCTCCACACTTTTCGGTTATATTTTTTTTTACAAAAATTTTGAGGGGCGGTTTTTTTCTGTTTTTCTTTTTGCGATGGTGCGAGCTCGCGACGTCATAATAATGCTGGTACTGAGCAGCTCATGCACCGTTTTGAAACTGCTGCTTTCTGCTATTAAGCTAGTTCGCGCTACGACCGCTGCAGCGCGTCGGGCGGCACTGACCCGCTCAATGCGCCACTGACGGCTGCCCTAACAACTAAACGCCTTTCCTTAGGGGGGATGCACATATGCACCAATTTTCCGCAATCTTTTTCTTTTTTTTCTGGCAACTGAACTACTGAAATATGGGATAGGTTGAGACGTCCGTGTTATGCGTAGTATTGGCGACGAACCTTCTCGATAGTGCGTATTTACGTACGTGCTACTTCGTATACGTGTATTCGCTGCTCGCATATGGCGTAGAACTATGGCATCACGCTGCAGATCGAAATCGCGGTCTCGTGCTCCAGAAACGAGCATTTTGTACAATTGTTCAAGTACTTCAAGATACTTTCGGCTAGACCTACTTTCGGGAGTTATTGACCAAAATTTTGGCGAAACTTCTCTCAAGAATTCTAAAATCTTGCTTTATTATGCTTATAACTCATTTCAGCTTTTTTATTTTCTGTTAGTTGAAGAATGTATCTAGTCGGATTGAGATTCCTAAAGTAGGAAACGCAATGTGTTATAGTGATATGGCAGTCGGCCGTTAGCTCATTTTTGACCATTTTCAAACATTTTTCTCTATATGTAAAATGTGTTATTTTCTTATGAGTAAGATCAAACGAATTTACCGGGTGAAGTTTTTAGCACCCGACGTTTCGGCGACGTTGCAATCGCTGTTGATCAGGGTAGACTAGTAGTCCCCAGGTTGGACAACTGCAGTTGCAACATCTCCGTAACGTCGGGTGCTAAAAACTTAACGCTGTAAATTCGTTTAATCTTACTTATAATGTTAAATAACCGAGATAGTCTTCGATTTCATGTTTTTTTACTATGATACTTCAATCGGGGTAGATTATTTCTTTGTGTTTTGATAATAAAAAAAAGTAATTTATTTGATTAAAAGCTAAAATTGGAAACGAATTCCCGGACATTGTCTTTGAAGGTGTCCCATGGCCTCTTAATTCTTTGTGATAAAAGAGGGTTGGCTCAAAGAATTTTCCATGTATAGTTAAAAATCAGATAATAGTTAAATATACATTATGACATCAGCGCATACTTTTATGTGCGTGTTTCCCGATACCACGATACTGAATATGTCAAGGTATATATCAAACCGTAATACGAAAATATCCCCCTAAAGATTTTCAAATAAAATGGTTATTGTTTGTAGGTATGGCAGGCAGATAAATGGCACCCGTCATAGCACAGGTAGCTTTAGCAACCTATAATTACATGCCTGCAATGGTCACAGGGAATAGCCCATTTAATTTTCATCGATATCGAACTACACGTGTGTATGCGCTATGACTGTGTCATGTTTATAACCACGCTCCCCTTATCACAATGTGTTAGTTATTTTTTTTCTGTCTTTAAACCTTCAGTCCGTGTCATAATCACGTCGTCGGGGGCTATTGATTGATCTACAAGCACTGCTTTTAGGCAGCGTATAGGTTGGGTTTGTGACTTCGTTGCGTTATGATACAACAAAGTGAGTGAGTTACAGTAGGACTAAGCAGTTATCCTTCAAGAAGACTGTTTTTCAATTTATAAATGTTGAATTAGGGCTCATCAATTCATACACACCTCGTAAAATCTTTCAGTCTACATTTGTTTTCAGTAAAGTTTACTCTAACGCAGCATTCACATTAAATGTTACAACAATCAATTCCTATTTATTCTACTATTAAGTTCATTAATTTAATTAAGAAAGTATGTATGTCTGTAATTTTAAGTAAGAGAGTATTTTACTTCTAGAAGTAGGTAAATTAGGAAAAGCTTCGTTTTCGAGCAATATTTGGATTTCTAGTTTTAGACATAGATTTCAGATATACAAGGAGAAAATGTCTGCATTTATATCTGTGTGTGTGTGTGTGCCTGTGTGACTGTGTGAATGGCTCAATGTATCTCAGAAACTATATGACCATTTAAGACCACACTATATACGAAAATAGTTCATTCTAATTCTGAAATTTAAAAGCTGATGAATAATATCTGCTATTGTTTCAAAATATTGGCCTTTTTCTAAATTTAAAAAATCATGAATCGGTTAATACTTAACCTAGAAAAATAAGTGAGTATGATATAACATTTCCTACAACTCTTGCTTATATAACTTTTGGACATCTTCGGCGGGTTTTGAAATAACAATATTATAATCTGAAAATGTAATACTTCATATCTCATAGTTACTTCATATCTACCAATGCAATATATAAGTGTTCTAGAAATCTCAGAGTAATGACTATAACTTTATATTAAATCATTTATTAATATCATTAGTGGTTTATGGTTTATTAAATAAAATTTAAAATGTTGAGTTGAAAAGGAAAAACTGAAAACCTAAAAAACAATCTTTATTATTTTAGCCCATAAAAAATATATTAAATCGAAGAGACAAAAATAAAGAGCTTAATAAAGGAATGCAAATAATGTATCGTGCCTATTATAGCCACTGCCTAGAAAAACCACGCATTGTATGTCGCTTAATCAAGACGAAATTTGGGAAAATATATGATACCGTGTACCAACCAGTTTTTTCTAGTTACCTTTTCTAGTCTGCATATAACAGTAATAAGCAGAATTTTCTAGTCTGCATATAACAGTAATAAATATTTTGTTTATAAATTAGTTAGTTTTATCAAAACTTCCTTTAATTCGGCCAAATTATTAATTCTACTTTCATGCGCTGATTTCAACAATTTCATGATATTTTGTATGGTTTGCTTGATTTTTAAAATTTGTCATAATAATAATTATTATTATTTTATAGGTAAACTCAGTTATTATTTAAGGCGAAAGAATCAGGCTACTTGAATTCAGTGTGCAACCTGCATAAGGTTGAATGTGGGTAAAGCAGATAGGCGACTGTACCGGCCGACCCAGATGCATTTACGCTGGGCGAGAGCGAGATGGCAAATCGCGGAAGTGCACTGAGCTCCGCCTCGGGTAGCATTGCGCCGCTCGCATGTACCACGTTAGACAGAGAGGCCGCTATCGGACGATGACTCGTGAGACACGTGCATTTTCAAGTTCATTATTTCTGGTGCAATGTTGTGCTGACGACACGGTCCGACTGACGTTGCGGTGATGACGCTTTACTTATAGCATCGCACGATTGTCGATCCACTATTGGCTTTCCCATATTTTGACGGGAACGCTGGATCAGACGTATTTTTCTTTTTTAGTTTTATTGGCCCAGGCTAAAAGCCAGATTGGAAAAATTACATAATTCATCTTTCAATTTTATATCCAAAAGTTAATACATCTTACAAAAATAAGAAGCTATGAGCCAATATAATTAGCAACATTAACAAGTAATTAACAACTATGATCTATGATTAATGAGCTAGGAACGTAATTGTTGAAATTTTATTAAATCTCAAAACCTATGAGAAAATTATGTTCCTACTTGTTCTCATTGACTAGGGAGTTTTCGATAAGGCATTCTTAACCAGCATTGAAAAAACAACGCAAATCGTGGAGAAATTTTACTGTGATTGCTTGGATCAAAAATGTGATAAACACAGATAAAATCTGAAGTGAGGGCTGTTAAGGAAAAGGGCTGCCATCAACGAGTTGTGATATAGCCACTACTCTGAGATCTTGTGGTAGACACAGGCATTACTAATCTACGTATTCTAATGTAGAAGAAAATCTAAAAGTGTTTTTAAAAGTTTTTATTTTTAAGCAGTAAATTGAAATTTTCCAAGTACCTACTGCCCGAACAAAATAAAATGCATTGTGAATATACTTTTACGCTAGCATCAGCCCGATCCGCACACAACGCGAATGGTCTTTCATTTACCTAAAGAAGCAAAAAAAATAGATTTGCTCAAAATCAAATTCTCCTTGTTTTAAAATATTCAGAACCAGAAAAATGAAAAAATTTGTCCTTCCGTCTGTATGTTTGTCTGGCTCGTCGATATCTGGAGAACACGCTATCCGATTTCTGACACTATATCGTAATTCTGTTTTATTCATCAATACATCAAATCTATCAACCTATTTAGATTTTGGTGGCCGTCCATAAACCAAGTAGAGAGTTCACATACAAATGGAAAATTAAAAAATCACATTTTTACGTTTACGATCCCCAACTTTTTATTAGTTCTCCGACGAAAAAAAAACATTACCGAAGAAATTTTTGAAATCAGACTGCGTTCTTGGTTACAATGATAGGCTTAAGAGGCCATAGCTCAACAACGCGTTGTTCGTTTCGAAAATTCTTTCGCCATTCTATTATATTCATCGATGTATAGATCCGACAACCTTTAGGATTCCGTACTAAGCTATCCACCTTAACAGGAAAAACTGATTATCGATTAAGGAATTGTTTAAATCGGACTGTGCGTTCATGACCTAAAAAATTTAAAACTGATTGGTTTTATAGGGGGCCGAAACATTTAAACGAATTATCCGACTTTAATTTATGTCTCATATCATTGTCACATTGACTTTCGTATTTAATATATAAAAAATAATGTTGTTTAAAAGATGTGATTTAAATAAAATTTCCCAATCGGGGATGTTCGACATCTATCTACATTTCTTCTGCTGAAATCTTGTCTTATATAAACAGTTGTAGCAGTTCATGCTTTTTTTATTGATGTGGCACATTCTGTGCCTAATAGGGCTGTGCAGCTCAGGCCATATGAACATATTAACACACGGGTCGGCCGGCTCACGGCTCCGCTCCCATCCGGCAGCCTCCCTGAAGAGGGACTAATCCGGTGAAAGCAGCTTTGCGATCGGACCTGTGGTAACACCTCGGGCGGAACTAGAAGGTTGATGTATTGGTCGGTTTACCGGCCTTCCTCAACTGACAAATAGCAGGTGGAGTCTAGTTGCGTAACGCTTTTTAAGGCGCGGGGGTAGATGTAGACCTGATGTCACCTATCTTTAGAAACGACCTGTTGCCCACCCGATCTCGGATGGCTCTCCGAGTAAATGACGCCACGGGCCACAATATTTCCGAGCAACGGAATACCGCGTTATCACATGAGGTAGAGGTTGCACAAGCGATTTCGAGCGCGAGACCAAACGGGTGAATGTAGAAATCCGTCTAAATTTGGGAGCGAGGCCATGAGGATGTCCAATTGGGTTTAAACATTCCCAGTGCCTCGTAGTAGGAAGTCGAACTCTCGCGGGCTGCGGAAACGTTGGACTGTGGATATGTATTGTCCAAATTCCTTACGCTGATATCGGGGCAATATAGCGATAAAGTTCGTTGAAACGCCTCGGGCTGACGGGTTCGCCCAAGTAATTGATCTTAAATCCAAGTTGACACAAAATCTCTCTGCAAAAAGTTAAAACATAATTTTCTTGCAATTGTAAATCTTATTATAATATAGTTTACCTCTAGCTAGATAAATAATTTTAGAATGTCAGAAAAACTATATCCTTATCTTTTTCCGAAGAAGGTCATTGAAGTTATATTGGACCTCTTGGCCTCTTTTGGACTTTTGAACTCTTGATTCGAGAAGTCAGAATTTTGTCTTTGTATGACGTGTTTGTGTAAGAGTGACTATGCTAATTTCACAAAAATAAAAAAGGCAACATTGAACATATCTCATTCCATCGCATAATACCAGGAACAACAAAAAAATTAGGCAACTCTTTCGTCCCAAAATTCCACTCGACTGTTACATACAAAGTCTTGCATTTTTCAATGAACTCCTGTAAACATTTTAGTTCATTTGGTCCCTTACAGTATTTATATAAAGCTGTTATTTTAAATTTATATTTCATTTCCGAATTTTGACTATGGATATATCTTACTTCTTTTTCCCTTGTTAATCTGACATTTTTTTTTATTGTGCGATTCTTTATATGTCTACATTTTAGTGATTTATTTTTTATTTATAATCTGTATGTACCAGTGCTACTGTCGCAAGAAATTCGTCATATAAGAAATTTCTGAAGATTTTTTAGGGTTTATGGCAATAAAAAGATACTTCAAACTTAAAACCTAAACGAGACAGAAACTTTCGTTAATATACAAATAGACAAGATATAATTTTGAATGTGAGCACTTCACTATTTTAGAAATGACAACATAATTTGCTCTGAGGTTATAATTTTTCTTTAATATCGTAGTTTTTCAGTGGCTGAAAATGGCCCTTTAGGCATCGAGACGGGTGCAAAGTGCATGCGCAAAGCTTTCGACCCGTACCTTGACAACTTTCATCGCTTAAAGCCTTCAGCGTTGCCATGGCGACGACGGTACTGGCACTGACGCCGCCACGCAGCCTTTTAATCGCCTCTTGAAAATTGCAATTTTCAGTCGGCGGATCTGAGAGCTAAAACACTGAAAATCGTATTTTTTTTTAAATCCTTCCGATCTGCTACCTTTTAAGGAGGGGTACCACCCTAAAATACGTGACATCTTACAAGAAATAAGCTGAGAAATACCGATGAAAACGAGCGAAGATGATTTCATGATTCCGATTTTTAATGTAACATATCCTGGTATCAATTTGTAAGTTAATAAATTGATAAATCTTCTATAAAATCTCCAAACTTATAATCTTTCAAAATTCATTAGTTTTTCAAAAAAAAATCAGCTAAAAAATTATTCGAAAGGTTTCAAATTTATTTAGAAAGCTGATCAACTCTTTGACTGAAATTAACGAAAGATTTTTCATTTTATATTTCTATAGCGACTATTATGATCCCCACAGGAAAAACCTTCTTATTAATTTATACTAAATTTCGTACATGATTTTGTCGCCACATAGAGCATATTGTGATGTAAATGCTAGTTTACATCGTATCTTGGGATTTTGTCTGCTCATCGGTATATAATTTATAGTATCATTTGTAAATATGCTAATGTCACACGTGCTTTTATAACTGACACTGGTCCTTAATGACACTGGTCCAAGACTACTAGCTAGGAAGTTATTTATTGTCACTTTAGATCAATGAGAACCACGCATTTATTTGACCTTTATCGATTGCCGCGTTTTAAACGAATACGAACCCGTTTACATCCAGAAATATAGTATATAATATCCATTTAAATAGTATTGACTTTTTTTATAATTCCATATGCACTTATATATACATCGTAAATTAAATCCTCTCCAATACATTTAACTTACTATTCGATTTAAG
>JAOPUG010000333.1:1059541-1071518 GCA_027564375.1 Micropterix facetella | reverse complement strand
GATGTTATTATTGACAGCTGTCAAAGTCATGGATGTTGCCATTCACCTACTATTACGCGCTCGCCATAATAAAAAAATAATATATGGCAAGGTTGGTAGCCGTGGGTTTTTTTGGGCCTGCAGTGTTGGTGTCGCGGCAGGAACTGTCAATTCCAGTTCCGGCGATCTTTTTGTCAACGATGGCGAGGGTAGAAGGTGCAGGCCGTCGTTGGCGAATTAAAGTTTTTTAAAAAACGGCAGCGAGGCTACCGCGGACCGCTTACGGGTCAATTTATATAAAAAATATGTAGTGTGTATCCTGTTATTTTTCCTGGTAAGCATTATTCTTATTTCCCTCTCACTGTAAAAATTCGGATGCCAAAGATTAATGGCGATTTCTCTTTTCTTTAGTTGTGTGGCACTTATACTAAGGTCAAATTCCTTCTTCATGCCAGAGTAAGCAGTATTACCTCTTCAGCTGCAAATGCTTTTTTCGTTTCTATGAACCATCAATTATAACTTGACATCTCATCGCGTTTGTGGAGTTTCATGTATAGGCATACCACGTGTCAACAACATCACGAAATTAAAAGGACATTCTACAGAAATAGTGTTTTTTTTTGTATTTTTTAACTTTTTTTATACGTTCCAGGGAATCCTCTTCCTGGCTAAATTCAATGACGACGTAAAAGAAAATCCCATGACCTGAGTTATTTTTTTGTTCGTGTCCCTTAGTACATTTTTTTTTTCTTTTGGTGATTAACTTAATATTAAATTAGTTTCCTGCCTTGGGCTATAAAAGCGGGTGGCGCTCAAAATTTCTGTTCATATTTTTTTTATTCCAGGTTACTCTCATTTTAAATTTCGCTTCATTTCGTTTAAATTCATCACCTCAAAATCGGTTATAAATATGCCAGAAATGCTAGATACCAAACCCTACTTACTCTCATGCTACACTCTACAATCACACACTCAACACACTCACACACACACACATGCCTCTTATGTAATAGTAAAATTTTAGTTATGTCAGTTTTTTATTTTAGTATTATTAAGTAGTTGCCAACTTAATTTCTGCAATTTTATTGAAATCCGTAACCGATTTTATTATATTATTAAACTGTATTTTTAATGTAATTATCCACTGTAATATTGTGTGATTCCCAAAAGAAATAAAAATAAACAGATAAAAAATAATGAGGCGATAATTTAAATATTAGTAAATTCTCATTGAAAAAACCTCGCCACCCCTTTCGTGCATGTTTCAGCGATGTTCTAGGTTTTCAGGGCGCCCTATCAACGACAAAGAAATTTACGTTAGGGTAGGTCCCGATCTGTCTACCCCTGCTACGTTTAACAAACCCTGACGCTTAGGTGACAAAACGCTGAAATACGAGTTTATTCCTCGCAAAAATATTCAACCAAGTAAAGCGATTGATTCTAACGGTAATTAATTATATTTCAATTGTTTGCCACTAATAAATAAAATTTTGACAATTTCTCAATTTTTTATATATAAATGTGTTTTGAGAGCTGAAACCGTGTTAGATTAAATGCGTATATCCTGAAATGTATTCAAGACGATTTTTTGGATCATGAAATATTTTATCATAATATTCCAATGTTCTATTATATTTTGAGAAAAATTGGTTTTGAGTATGTGAAAAAAAGTCTAAAATATTTGCTTGTAAGCTCACCTTTACACATAATTCTTATATTTTCTATTACAAGTTAAGATCGTGTATTCTCACCTATGTGTATCTTTGGTTATATCAGATTCAACACAGTTTACCAGAAAGGCGTACAATATTTTATTATCTTTATTACACGATACGTAAAAAAAAGTATAACAATACATACGGAAAGGATGAATGCAATACATAATTCAAAATTTTGTGTATTTCGACCTAATGCGACCAAACACCTTAAAAATTCTATACTGTAAAAGAATAAATGCTTAAGTCCTGAGAGTCACTGAGCTTTAACACTTCCCTCCTCCATTCCACAACCCCGACAAATTGCCTCATCTACGATGTCGAGAATATGTAGGCATCTGGTAAGTCTATCATGCCCGTTGGGAGGTGTCAATGCAGTCGGCAAACCCGCTATTCCAGGAGGTTATAACGATATTGATTTTCGTCTCTCCTGGGATGAGACGCAAAGGTTTTGCGGATGAAGACAATCCACAAATCCAACTACACCACATAGCTCGTAAGAGTCCAACACCTTACAGTGAGGCACTGGGAAGTTTCACTCCTTTACTATCAGAATTTGACGGATTTCTCCGTACTCCAGTCTGGTTTTGGATTCGAGGTCACTTGCGCGGTCCCTACCTGATGGAAGCGGCGATTCGTCGCTCGAATTTATCGCGGATTCGAGGTATCCTTTATCCTTCAATCTCATCCGGGATCGGGACCTGCAATTCACAGTTGGTAGGAAAAAGAACAGTTTTTATGAACCAGCAGCATATCAATGACTGTCATCAAAGAAAGTATAAATTACCAGCTCCGAACCCAGCAATATTATACCTATGAGCCCTCCCATAATTTATCATCTAGGTAGGTACATAGAGTAGAAAGTGAAAGTTGTAGCCACCGTAATATCCATACGTAAAGTGAAATAAATCAACCTCAATTACTTACAAATTAAATCTCTGGATTCCGAGACAGAAGTAAAGCACTGATAATGTTGATATTTTATTTACTATTTTTCCAAGTATTCACCCTGATAATTTATACATTTTATCATTCTTTGAAACCATTGGGGAAAGCAGTTGGCCCAGTCTAACTTAGAGTCTCCTCAATCGCTTCTCGGAATGTTATCACCGCCGCTTTTGGGGTCGTGAGCCGTATACATCGAAGTTTATCCTTAATTTTTGGAAACAAAACGAAATTGCAGGGTGCAGGGTCCAGACTCAATGGGGAATGCGTCATCAGTTCCACGCTTGAGGTCCTCAAAAACGTCATTGTCATCTTAGCGGAGGGCGCGGATGCATTGCCGTGATGGAGGATTACTCTGCTGCGAGGACGTTTTCAATGAACTTTGTCTAAAACACTGGGCAAGCAAATGTTAACGTACTAATCTGCAAAGACTGTTCTTTGGTTATCTAGTGAAATTGTCATGTAATGCCTCGTCTTGCTAAAAAAAGAAGCAACCATCATTTCACTTGTGCTTCGACCTTTCTTGACTTTCATCGGGAAATCCTCAAAAGGAAAGATTGATTCTTTCTTTCCGGTTCGTAATAGCACACTCCGCTTTCATCTCCTACTACGATATCATATACAGCTAATTATTGTCTTTCGTCCTATTTTCGTCATTTTATCACACCACTCTACACGCTGTCGTTTTTGAACTTCTGTTAAATCATGCAGTATCTATCTCGAACAAAGGTTCCGAATTTTCACAATTACGTGCCAAGTATTTTGTACTCGGCTTATGCCAATATTCAATGTTGTACGAATTCGCTAACACTCAATATTTTTATCCGATTGAATTAGTTGTCATATATCATCGATGTTAGTTTCTGTTACAGCTGTCGCCTGCCGGCCATCGTGTGAATCATTTTGGAGATGAATACCTCCACGTTTGAATTCATTATACGGGAAGTACCTACAAAGAGCTATGAGATGGGACTTTATCGCTAAATGCTAATTGAAGTTATGGCTAATGAAGTTATGGCTAATGCTAATGAAGTCTTGTTGACTTAATCAGCCATAGCAAAAATTGTAAAAAATCATACATTGAAAATTTTTTCGCCTTAAAATTAGGTCGGTTAGGCAAAAACGCAATGTTTAAGATGGCACCATAAAGAAAAAACAAACGAAAGGCTTAAAAATAACATGTATTCTACTGCCCAATAGCTTCATTTTCGAAAAGAGGAAATATTTTTTTAAATAACTTACTTAATAACCAGTTCCAGAAACTTTCAGTATGGCCCACGTACTACCAAAATAGGTTTCAAACCAACAAAAGACTTTTGATAAAAAAATCATTTTACTGAGATATATTTTCTGTTTCGTATAACTTAAGAGTTTTTCGAAGGCGGATAAAGTCGCTGAAGTACTTAACTTCTTTAAAATAGCAATGTAAAATTTAGCAAAAAATAGATATTTTTATAAAACTGTTTCTCTAAATTCCATATTCCTTTACATTTATTACCATTTTTATTAAAATAACGATAACTAAAATACCTAAAAATATAAAAGTCGGTTTGGGCAAAAACCACAACGTCAGGAGATGTCACCGCATGATGATATCGATTGAAAGTAAATGAAATTCAGTTTTACTACTGGAGCTACTCGTTGGTTGCATTGCATGGCTGTGGCCTATGTCTGGCGTTAGGCGAGTGGGAGAGCGGGTGCGGGGCAGGAGGAGGCGAAGGGAAAGGGGGATGCGACGGCTGGTCGTTGACCCCGAACGTTTTAAAAGAGAGAGTGAAAACTACGAGGCGGCAGCGTGGCGCTGAAAGGGTTAATTCGAACACCCTTTTCCTCGCAAAACACGCAAGTCGCAGCGTGCAATCAACGGTTGAAATTACAAAGCGTTTTTATAATTTGCGTCAAACCTGGACATGCTCATATAAGGGTTAATCTTGTCTATAAATATATAGAAAAAAAATACAATCAACTTTGAATTGACCTCTTTAAAATTCTACTAATACAAGCCAGTTTTTACAAATGCAATACAGTTTTTCAGGCCAATTTTTACAAGAAGATTTGAAATGAAGGAATGATATGCATCATTTTAATACTAAAATCCAAAATATTTCCAAACTTCAGCTAAAGTGGCATATTTATGCATAATTCAGAATATTCAGGTATTAAATACGAGCATTTGATAAAAGTTAAACTAAACGTTCGTCAATTAAGTAATAATTTTAAATGTTTCTTAATTGAGAATACTTTTTGGCCAGTCCGTACTAATTATGTAGTACGGGCATTATAGTCTGATCCATACTGTGCGTTTGTATGTCTGCCCAAGGACTTTCCGTGGTCCGAACTTAACCAAATTTGGTATGCAGCCTCCCTGGGTGACCCTAAGCACCACTCCAGCAAATTTGCAGGTGCTGCTGGTGTATCCTAGTTTACTTGGCCTGGAAGAGGAATTGACCAATAGGCTGAGCAAGCATAGTGTAAATCTTATTATCACTAAATTACTGACTGGTGCCAGGCGCGTAACGCTCGAATTCGATTTTTAATTCGCGGCCGTAGCGCACGGTATTGACGTTGTTGGTAATTATCGTGCGTCATCGGACAATCTCGGTCGCCGATGTCGCGCTCTCTCTCTTCCACATTCACAGAATTCAACCGACGACGTCTGACCATATTTCAGCCGATAACAGATTAACCGTTTTATTTCAAAATGGCGGCATTTTAAAAATTTAAATCTCCATTAACACTGGTCCTAGAAAAATAAAAAATGTATTGTAGAATTCTGAGGACATCGCCTATAACTCTTGCTTACGTCACTTTTCGACATCTTTAACGGGTTTTTAATTTAAAATTATAATCTGACAAAAATAGTTATTAAGGGGCAGTATTAATGGTAGAATGGAAAAGAAAAGTGTCCTAAAATGGTGGGAATAAAAATGCTTCTAACTTTGTTGTAAGCCATTTCTTAAAATCTTTAGTGGTTTACGAGTTTAGTAATAAGAAAATTTAAATGATGAAAACATTTTGAAAATCTTGATCAATATAAGCGATAAAAATCAGTTAAATCGAAGACAAGAAAACAAAAGTGTTTAAAAATCGATTGCAAATAAGTTATCACACTTATTATATAGCTAATACCTAGAACAGCGGCGCATTGAATGTCGCTTCATCCAGACAAACTATGGAAAAGTATATGATACCTTGAATGAATCCGTTTCTTAAATTTTGGATTTTGTTTGTTGTTGTATTTGATTGTGTTTTGTATTTTTTTATTTTATTATTTAATTATAATATTGTATCATTTTAACATTCGTCAATTTTGATACTTTATGTCGTGATTATGTTTCATTACATTTCTTTATAATTTTTATTGTATATTATATTGTTTTTGTTTACTCTTGTCATTATTATTGTTTATATTAGACGTTATTTATACGGTATTTATTATAACTATTATTTTATTGTGAACTAAGAGTATACGTCAACCGCCAAAGTATTCATTGAAAAAAATAATCATTTGCATATAACGTCTAATACACGTTTCAGTGCTGTAACATACTTTCGTAGCACGACATCTGGGTTTGGCGCTACGAAGTCCCGACCTACGCCTCTACGACTCGTAGAGAGCTGAAAGTCTGGCGAGCTCGACGGCGAGTTAGGGTAGGTTAAGCGTAGCAAGCATAGACAGACCAGGACCTACGATAACGAAAATTTCTTTCTTGCCGAAAAGGCGGCCTGAAAACAGAGAGCGTCAGCGAAACTCGCCTGAAGGCGTGAGTTTTATTGCGACATATTTTAAGTAATTCGTAGCTTACGTTAATGACTTAAAAATAAAACACTAGAAGAAGATACACAAGCTGAAATATCGTTACGCTAAGTTGGAAGCTTCAATGGATTTTAAAGTGTCATGTCTTCCCTTTCTCCGCCGCAACCTTTGCTCTCTCTCTCTCTCTCGCTCTGACATCATGGGCGGAAGGGCGGGGAGGAAAGGGCAGAGCGGGAGGGGATTGTATATAACTTTATGAGATCGATATCAGGCGGGGCGGGACAACTGCATCCGAGCTTCAGACTGAAAATGTGGTTATATGCATCGCAATGTGATTATATGCACCAACATAATAAAAAAAACATGAAATATATAATCACTACAATTACAACTCTCATCATCTGAGAAAATATTTGTTGACAGCACATCTCATCTCGTCTTTAAAGTTCTTAGAGGGGGAAGGTGAATTATCCGATACTTTTAGAGAGTTGAGTCTGCCATATCACTATTCTTGGGCACGGGCTCACAACTTATCCTCGAACCCGCATGAACGCACAAATGTCCGTCAAGTGAGTATGCTGTGATGGTCATTAACCATACTAAATGGATTCAATTCACAGCATCACAGAATGTAGATATTTTTAATTGACACATATAATTATGTTTAGGTGCCATTTTACAGTCAATATTTTTGTAGAATCTTTCGTTTACACATTTAGTTTATGAATATTTAAGACCATTGAATCTAATTTATATATATAAGGCAATTCAGATGCTTTAAACTAAGCCTGTAAAGTCGGTTCTGTGTATTATGTAATTAAATAAATAAAAAATAAATAATAGATAAAGAGTAAATGGCGTAAATATCAAAATATATAAGAGAGCAGACGATGATATACTAATTGCCAGCAGCGTGGAAGAATTTCAGCCCCTCATTGACAATGTTACTATTGCAAGTGTATGTGACGAATATGGGTTGAAGCTGAACACCAAAAGGCCAAATACTTACATGATAGTAAAGGTAATACGCCTATAGTTACAGCTTAGGGCATTTGACTGAAGAAGTCGTATGACATGATGCATTATGGCTGCAATTTGAACGACAAATGGGATATGAATAACGAGAGAAAAATCCATAATGAAAATCCGGAACTAAATCAACTTATATATACCTGATGATCAGGCTTTTAAGATGCTACGTATTCTCAATTAAATATCTGAATACCAACATGCTGTAAAGAAATCGAAGCCTTTAAAATGTGGGTCTATCGGAGGAAACTATGTATAAGCTGGGTTAAAGCATTTGACCTTACATGCCTTAAAGCATTTAAGCAAGAACATAGAAATATCGATGACAATAAAGATCAGCAAACTCGTATACTTCACCCAAAAGGTAACAACAGTATGCATCTAATGATTCAAGGCAAAATTTTCGGAAATAGAAACCCGATGCAAATAACATCGGCAGAAAAAGAAGAAGAATACAAAAATGCGATTTGGTCAAGCCATTCTTCTGCATATTACACTAGTGGATTAAATACTTCTGAAATCTCATCTTGGATTGTAGCAGCTGGCTTTTCAATACCGACTAGAAACTAAACTCTAACTTGAGTAAAGTGGAAAGTGGAAAGCGGAGTGAGATCCCTGGATTTAAAGTGAAGGATAATGAAACCAATACAAATAATAATCAATTTTACAATTTGGCTAAGCAACTGAAGCATCCAAAATCAAGAACAAGGCGCCTCAAGAAGAAAAAGAAGTATATATACTATATTTGCGGCATTGTCGATACCTAGCGTTGAAATAAAGTTTATTTTCCTGAAGTTTTGTTTTTTCAGCGATGTTAGAGCCTGAAAGGGACAGTGTACAATCAGTGATATAAAAGCTTGTTTCAATTTGAATCTTGATTTGATTTTTTAATATCAATTTTTATTATTGTTGGGAGTAGGTAGCTAAATGGAGAACTGTTAATTTTAGCTACTGAGGACTAGATTTAAATTTCAATTAATTTTTACTTTTTAAATTATACGCTTATGATTTTTACGAGAATGAAGAGAATAAATCTGTATACATATGGGTACCAAAGTTGCATCCTTTCAAGCCTATTATGTATTTGTCTACTATCATGTTTGCTTAGAATAACATTAGGGATTTCATCACTAGTATTTATAGTATTGAACCAATTATAGCTTCTATTTCTGTTTTTATTCAGTGTAAATAGATGACATACCTACATATACTAAACGTCAATAGATAATAATAGTACAGTATATTTTTCCGGTGAATTCTATAACTAACATTCCACTGGAAAGATCCGCCAAAGAAAACTAGTGACCAATTTATCGGTACTATTATTGTCAAATACAATTTTGATTCTGTATAATTAAAAAACAAGTCCACGTCCCTGATGTTACCATGTGTTGAAAACACGAAACAGAAAGAAAAGAGATAGGCAGAAAAACAAGCAAGCTAACAAGAAATCCTTTATGTATTGAATATCATACATAAAGGATTGCATTCCATTTAAACAATTGCAGTGCATACAGAAAGGATGCATACATACAAAATTAAATATACAAAATTTTGACGTAGGAAAATCGTCTTAACTTAGTCAATAAAGATAAATCTACCTCTTGGATTATAGTACTTATAGTACTTGAAGCGATAGTTGAGAAAATAATATGTGATTTGATTAGCATCTTTATCAGTTAAGTGATCACATGTTTAATAATACGGTTTTTTTACACAGCGTGTTTTTAATACAAACTTTAAGTTTCTTCGGCAATTTTATTTTTGAAGTGAATATACTGCCTTATAAAATGAACCCTACTTTTTTAGTTGAAACTTGAAAAATCAAAGCTCATTTTTTTATATTGTGGCGATCACTTACTTTTGTGAACTGTGCTATATTTTAGGCATCCCCTGTAAAATCATATTTCAAAGGTGTCTATCATTTTACACTTGTTCTGTGTATCGAGCATGAAAGCCGAAGCGAAAGATGGGAATAAATAACGGTGTATTTGATATTTACTAATCAGCAGAATATAGCATATGCCAACGATGATGTAGAATCTACGATATGAAAATTGCTTGTCAAATTATGGATTATCACATTTATTACTATAAAACAGAAGCACCGTAAAACTAGTCTTACTCTTCAATTTTTTTTAAATTTTATTATCTGGGAAAATTTATAATACAATATTCCTATTATATTCTCAGATTTTGGTATGGAATTAAATTTGGTTTGACGCTTGATTTGGACCTTAAATAATACTTGACCGGACAATATTTTGAAATAGATACTATGAACACCTATTTTAAAGGCCTTAGCTAGGGACTTGATGAATCATATTTATTTCAAAATACCATATCATTATTATGTCCAGATCAAGGTCGAAGAAATGTATTCATGTTGTGATGTTGAACGAAACAATAGACGCAAAATGGCCTCAAGATGAACTTTTCGAAAACAAAGTCTGGGCGAATCACCTCCCAACTGTGACATCCAGCATCCCGTCCATCATTGACAACAAGATCCTATTCTATCCAGAAAGTGAACGAATGTTTGCTCATGGCATACCCTGAAGCACCGGGATAGCGAAATGTAACGACAGCAGCGGTGAAAAAGAAGACTAACCATTCAATGCGCCCTCGTACTACTAGTACGTCAAATCGCCTTTCTAATTGTGCGATGATAGTAAGTGGCGTGAGCCACTAAGCCGTGTCTCGCTATTATGCGTGGCCGACTTCTGACCGCTTTTCCGTCAGAAACTGTACGAAAACATTGAGTCTACTCGGGGTCGACGACCGCTAACGCACACCGCTGCACTCTCTCTCACACACACGCACACAGCCGCGCCGCACTTCCGCCGGTGCTGTCGCCGTCCCCTTTGCACTTCCGCATTGCGATATCGCCTTTCCCGCTCGCACACGTCGAGGCCTTCGTTTATTGGGTTGCACTCTACGAGCTATGTTGGACATGTTGAATCTATTGAGACTGCAGGGATGATATCAAATTTTAACATGCACTAAGTATTTAACCCTTTGATATTGCTAGAGTATTAGTAGGTATGTTGAGGTTTGGGAGAATCGTATTTACCTACCAAATAAGAATGGATGAAATTAATAAAGTTTGAAAGTGGCTCTCAATTAATTTGAAAGAAACTAACACTAGCATAAATATGTCATCATTGTAGCGAACGTTGTGAGTCTATACAGTCAAATATAAAAAGTAGGGAAGTATTCATTAATTTAAGAAAACATAAAAATTTAGAACTGTAGAATTTACAAAATTTTGAATTTTCCTTAAAACCTTCCATTTGTCCAAAAAATGGCAAAATGTATTATTCCCTGTTATATCTCTCAACCGTATTCGAAAATAATAATTATTTTAGATATAATTTCCTTCAATTCAATAGAGGACAAGCAAAGGAGGCTGCAGCCTTTTGGCGCATTGGGAGCCGTCAGTTGGCACCGCCGCGACGGAGGCTAGTGAATGTATTTGTTGTTACGAGAGGCCGGTCGTTGACCTTTTATCGGGGCGCGTGCTTAGTGCCTGCGTTCGCGAGTCTACGCGTACGACGACGTCCGTTCTCCGACTGCCCACATTCTAGTATTTAGATCATACTATGGAATACTAGAACATTAAACACCTATGAATACTTACTTTTTCAAGAATAAAGAAAGGTATGAGTCTCGAAAAAAACGAGGTAACTTTTATTACAAAACTTGCAAAATTTAGTCCTGTGCGACACATTAGAAACACAGGTCAAATATAAATATTTTAGAGTATCTAAAAAGCTTGGGTATATAGATCGATAAATTTACAACGTGGTCTAAAACAATGCTGACAACAAGTCAAATAAAGAAATTTAAAAAAGGGAATGCGTTGCTTATTTGTTTGTTTGTTTGTTATTCTTTATTATTTTATTACGTTTTTAATAGCTCGCTTTCTTGTACGTCTGTTTGTCGGTTTGTCCGTTTGTCCGGTGTCTGTCTTTTCGGTATAAAGTTTGCAATCGATGCTAAACTGACTTCCTAATATCTGATCATGTTGAAACTTTTCATACATCTTTGGTTCTGCAAACAATACAGTACAATATACTTTTAGTCAATTTTAAGTTCGATTAATAATAAAATTAAGTAAACAGCGTCATCTAGGAGTTGCGGTCCGAATTGCGCTGCAAGCAACGCGCAGCGCTGCCATCGGCGGAGGTCATTAGGTAACGCTTCGCCTTGCTTGAAAAAATTGTAAAAATAAAATTTTGTCAAATGCATTGAAATGTAAGTACTGCATTTTTTCTGTGAACACTTATTGTAGTGATGCTTATCTGTATTTAGATTAAACAGATTCATATATTATTGGTATATAGGTATAACCATTTTCTATTTCAGATATGATCAGGTGAAGAGAAACTGAAATTTTCCACATGTCTGTCATAATCTCATCAAGATGTTTAAAATCGATTGCAATATTTCATACACACAAGATTCAAAAGCAGAAAATAATTATTTAAATAAAAAATATTTTTTTTATTTACCACGATTTTAAAATGGACTAAACAGTATAAAATAACTT
>JAOPUG010000333.1:1016215-1026734 GCA_027564375.1 Micropterix facetella | reverse complement strand
GAGGTAATTTTATCTTCAAGGGCTTAGGAATTTACAAAACAGGTAAATGTCTTCTACTCTCAGTTAATCAACACGGTGTCCTTAATTTACGAGTAACTAACCTTAAAGGTACACAATAATATAAATCTAAATGCATAAACTACATTATATTTTTTTTAAATTAAGGTACATAGAACATACAATGGCCGATAGCTAATCGTATAAGTTATCTGTCATTGCTGGTCAAGGGTCGGGATATATGAACCCCGCAAGGGAAAGGATGTCACAAGCAGAGTATACAGAAAGAATAACGTTGAATTTAAGACTATACTCGGGCGAACCCGTTACCCCGAGGCGTTTCAACGAACGTTATCGTTATATCGCCCCGAGATGAAACGTACAAAATTTGGACGATACATATCCACAATCCAACTACGCCACTGCCTTTCCACCCACCATCTAGCGGAGAGCCTCACCCCTTGACTACCAGATTAGGTCGGATTTCTCCGAACACCCGTCTGGTCACAGGCTCCAAGTCACTTGCGCAACCTCTACCTGTCGTAATTTGGGGCTAATGGGGCTGTGCAGCTCAGGCCACATGACCATCTTGTCACACCGGTCGGTCCGACTTACGGCTCAGCTCCCATCCGGCATCTCCCCGAAGAGTATAACGGTCGGACCTGGGGTAACACGTCGGGCGGCCCTTGACGGTTGATTTACCAGTCTTGCCCAACTGACAAATAGACGGAAGATTATTGTTGCGTAATGCTTCTTAAAGTGCGGGGGTAGATATTGACCTGATGTCACCTATCTTTAGAAACGACCTGTAGGCCGACCCGGTTCTCCGAGTAAAGGACGCCACGGGTCCGCGATATTTCCGAATAACGGAATACCGCATTATCACATCATGTAGAGGTTGTGAAATCCGTCTAAATTTGGAAGCGAGGGCACGAGGGTTTGAAAATTCCCAGTGCCTCGTGGTATAGAGTCGGATTCTCGCTGTTTGAGGCAACGTTGGATTGTGGATATGTATTGTCCAAATTCCTTAAGCTCATCTCGGGGCGATATATCGATAAAATTCGTTGAAACGCCTCGGTTTAACGGGTTCGCCCAAGTAATGGTCTTAAGTCCAAAATTGTCATAATAACGGCAAGGTCCAATGGCCAACTCTGTTTATCATAGTCGGCCCGACCTACGGCTCAGCTCCTATCCGGCAGCCTTCTCGAAGATGGACGAAACCGGTGAACCTGCTGTGCATTGCGGCTAATCTGGGGGAAGACCTCGGGCGACCCTGGATGTCTGAGCACTGTTCGACATGCCGGCCTTTCGTTAGCAACCTTCCTGAAGAGGGGCCCTCCACTCTCAAATATATGCGAGGATCGACTGGTCTGATCCGAGTCTATCCCGATAATGCGGCACATGCACTCGGTGAAAACTTCGGATGGACGGTTGTCTGGTGCACTGGTCGGTCTGCCGGCCCTTGCTCAACGACGAATAGCTGGGGGAGAAGCGTAATGCGACTTAAGAAAGCGGGGGTAGCTAGATATCTTAAGCTATCAATCCCTATGGTATAATGGGGCCGTATTGCTCGGGTCATATGACTATCTTATTACACCGGTCGGCCAGACTCACGGCCCAGCTCCTATCCGGCAGCCTCCCCGAAGAGGGACTAATCCAGTGAAACCCGCTTTTGCGGTCGGACCTGGGGTAACACTTCAGGTGGCTGATGTATTAGTCGGTTTAACGGCCTTGCTCAACTGACGAATAGTCGGGGAGTCTAGTTGCGTAATGCTTCTTAAAGCGCGGGGGTAAATGTTGACCAGGTGTCACCTATCCTTAGAAACGACCTTTTGGCCACCCGATCTCGGGTGGTCGAAGATGCCACGGCTCCGCGATATCTCCGAGTAACGGAATACCGCGCGACATCTACCATCATCAGGTAGATGTCGCGCAAGCGACTTTGAGCCCGAAACCAAACGGGTGGATGGAGAAATCCGTCCATATTTAGGAGCGAGGTCACGAGGATGTCCAACTGGGTTTAAAAATACCCATTGCCTCGTGGTAAGGAATCGGACTCTCGTTGGCTGACGCAACGTTGGAGTGTGGATATGTATTGCTTAAATTACTTACACTCATCTTGGGGTGTTCTATCGATAAAGTTCGTTGACATGCGTCGGGGTGGCGGATTCGCCCGAGTAATTGTCTTAAATCCTAAGTATCCTCAGGTACGACACGTTGGTTACCCGATCTAGGGTCACAAGCCGAATAAAGGGCGTCTCGTGTCCGCGACATGTTTCAGTGAAGAATTACCCTTTACTGAATGTAGAAGAATGCGCATGCGATTTCGAACCCGCTACCAGACGGGAGGTCGGAGAAATCTGACCGCATCTGGTAATAAGGGCGCGATGGATGCCATACTGGGCTTGAAAATTCGCAGTGCCTCATGATAAAGCATAGTTTTCTTACGGGCTTAGGCAGAGCTTGGTATGTAGATTGTCTTCTTCCTCAAGCCTCTGTGTTTCATCTCGGGGTGATATAACGACAATCCGGGGTGGCCGTGTTTGCCCGTAGCAGTTGACAATCACAAATGTCGTAATAACGCGGCATTCTGTAACTCGGAAATATCGCGGATCCGTGGCGCTCTTTATTCGGGCTGCAACCCGAGATCGGGTGGCCAACAGATCGTTTTTAAGGATAGACGACGACAGGTCGACACCTACCCTTGGCTCTTAAGAAGCATTACGCTTCCAAACCTACCCGGCTATTCGTTAGTTGAGCGAGGCCGTAAACCGACCAATACATCAACAGCCCAGGGCCGTACAAGGTGTTACCCCAGATCCGACGTCATAGTGGGTTCATCGGTTTAGTCCCTCTGCCGTTTGTATATAACAATAGAAAGAATTTGGTATTGTAGATGCAGGATAAAGGTAAAGTAACAAATTCACGGGATGGTTACACTCTCGCCTGAAGAGTTTAACAGCACGGCACCCAGTTTTCTCACATAAACTAGGCAAAAACAAAGACGCTCCTTTAATAATGAAATCCTAACTAAAACAATAGTCAAACCATGACACCGTTCCGACCAGACGTGTCACTATGCTCCATATAGTATGTGGCTTAATGGTGTGTCTGTTCCTGGTATGTAAAACGTCATTGCTGACTTTAGAGTCTGGTAGTATTATACATGCTGCATCTCTGCACAAACTGACTGCCTTTATGGTGGAAACTTGGTAATAGTATTGTAACTTATTTGTAACGCCTCTGTGATGCAGTGAGATAATTCCTGCCAATTACTTTTGAATGCTACGATGCCATTCATTACCGCAATGTCGTGTCATATTTAAAACATGAAATCATTGTGTAGCACTGTTACGATAACTCAATTTAGGCAGAAAATTTCATTAGGTTGGTGTTCAATCTACAATTTATGTAAGTATGTAGTACCAGTACTATAATACCGTGTCACCCTGCTAGCGGTGACATAATCCCTTCTTTCTACGGGTGTTAACCTTCAGAGAACCAACCTCAACTAAGGCGACCGTCTTGGAATACTTTATAAAACGATACTTGAAGACGAAAACGAATGTCATCTTCCTCCAGGCCAAGTAAATATACCTGCAGCAGAACCCCAATAGCTTAAAACCTATCCCATCAAGTTTTTCTCATTACCACAATTCCAAAAATATCTATATACATTATGCTTGCTTTACCTATTGGTAAGAACGTCCTGCAAGCCAAATAAACCAGGATACACCTGCAGCAGTATCCAAATGACCTTAAACGTATTCCAACAAGTTTCTATCGTCACCGCGATTCCAAAAATATCCATTTAAGCTATGCTTGCCCTACCTATTGGCCAGATCTTCCAAGTAAACCGGGATACACTTGCAGAAGCACCTAAATGGCTTAAAACCTATTCCGACAAGTTTCTCTCGTGACCAGGATTCTTAAAATACCCATGTACGCTATGCTTGCTCCACCTATTGATCAGATCCTCCTCCAGGCCAAGTAAACCAGAATGCTCCTGCAGCAGGATCTGCGGGACTCGGATCGAGTCGGTCCACGGGAAGTCTTCGAAATACGGACAAACGCACAAACGTAATACTATGGCCCGTCCAACGTAATACTATGGGCGGGCTAAAAAGTGCAAGTTTCATCAATATTCACTATAAAATATTACTTATTAATGAATGTTTTTTATTTTGGTATTTTTTACATAAATTATATACATTAAACTTGCAATACTAATGATATTTGTTTTCAAATAAAATATTAGTGTATTTTAAAAATAACAATTTCAACAGCACGCTTCTATTAATTTACTCATACAAATGCACCGAGCCGTCTTCGAAGCATGTTCTTAGGAGATTTGTGTGAGATTCTTTAACATACATCGTCGCCTTAATTGCTATTATGGTGAGATGTCTCAGATTTTCGTCACTTATGATTCAACGTTAACCTTGAGTTGGGTAATGAGCCTTTTAATTCCTCGTAGTTCATCGGCCCGAGTTGTTAGCCAGGGTAAACCGCGTAATTGCAATGATAAAAAAGAACGAAATTTAATCCGGAGCTGCCGAAACTTGCTTTGACTGAGCGGTAGAGGCAGAGAAATC
The DNA here is from genome assembly GCA_027564375.1 of Micropterix facetella. Classification (NCBI taxonomy): domain Eukaryota; kingdom Metazoa; phylum Arthropoda; class Insecta; order Lepidoptera; family Micropterigidae; genus Micropterix; species Micropterix facetella. The sequence continues at coordinate 1,022,142 of JAOPUG010000333.1, read as the reverse complement.
ACGACTAGAATAAGTTTTGTTTTATTTTTAAAATATATATTTGAGTGTTACCGATAATAATCTGAATCGATCGGTATCCTTATCGAACCCTTGGGGTCCATCGGACCCATCGGAGCAACATTATACATTGTATGTACCGGACGCCTGAACCGCTGTCAGCGCCCTTCGAACTGCCCACCGGAGAAACAATAAATACACTACATGGACCGATAGTCTGACTTGCAGGTTTTAGTATAAGACACATGTTACGGGCGAACCCGCTATCCCGAAGCGTTTCAACGAGCTGTGTCGTTATATCGCCCCGAGATAAGCGCAGGGACTTGCGGATAATACAATTCATAAATCCAGCTCGGCTACGCACTAGCGGCGCGCACTAGCGGCACGTCAGAGGACGCACTAGCGGCACACCGCCTAGGCGGTTCGCGGAAGCGGCCTGCCACCTGACGCGGTTGGTCCAGCGGATCACCGCCATAGCGCGTGCCGCACACTCACCTGCGAGTCGTCGCGAACTGAACCGCATATTGAGGCCTATTCTCTAGGCACGTACGCCTGCTTTTTCGCGTATGATACGCGAAAAAGCAGACGTACGCGTATTTTCTTTTTCTTGTATTGGTATTATTACACGTATGTAAAACGTCACTGTTCGGCAGCCGTGGTGTTCACGGCAGTGGTTTTGGAGAATCAGAAGCTAAACTCATTTTTAACCGTGTACAGGTAGTCATATGCGTATAAGCAGACGCACGCGTATACGCAGGCGCGGTTGAAGAATTAGCCCCAATATCAGTCTATTACGCGCCGGTTGAATCACATCTGGGGATATGGTATTCTTCTATGGGGTTACTGAAGCGCACGTCAGAAGTGTTTTCATACTACAGAAACGAGCTACACCGTGAACACGTCCATAAACTAGGGATATTGACCGTATATGCAATTTTTGTTCGAGAAGGTCTTTGCGAATTCTATTCCAATAAGACCTCAGCAATATGTCACGAGGAAGTACATCGGCATAACATCAGGAATAAAACCCATTAACTCCAACGGATCATACTGTGTACGACCAAATTCCAGACGACTAAGCCTCTACATAGGACTTGAACTTTTTAATAAATTGCCTGATAAATTTGAAGACGATTAAAAACATTGATATTTACATGAGATTCACCCGGATCTTAAATCAACATATATGCACACAGCGACATTTTGAAATACTTTGAAAACAACTGAGTTAAATTGAGTAACTAATTTGATGATCATTCCTATACAATTGTACATGGAAATCACTATTCAGTAGTCTGTATTTTTCGAGGGACCAACTGGCAAAAACTCAAACTAAAAGAAGCGATTTATACATTATGAAGGAAAATCTTTATTCCATGTGAATATTAATTCTTGGCATTTTCATATATGATGTATGTATGTCATTGTATTATAGTTTTCCTTTTAAAGCAAAAATAAAAATGGTAAAACTATAGGTTTCAGAGAAAACCCTTAAAGGGAGTGATTACTTCTTCATTTATTTATTTATTTTTATTTGCAGCATTAAAAATACACAGAAAAAAGGTGCATATAAACAAAATTGGCAAAACAATACGACTATATAGTTAAGCTCATCACTGACTCACTGACTGATCGCGTAACGCGTTACGCTGTAGACGCTTTGTAGTGGCGGGAGTGACAGATTTATTGTATGTCACCTGCTACGGGCGAACCCGTCCACCCCGTAGCGTTTCAGCGAACTCTATCACTATATCACCCCGAGGCGAAACACAGAGACTAGGGGACGTATACAATATATGTACCAAGCTCCACCACTGCCCGTCAGAGGCCAACACCTTGCGGCGAGTCACAGGGAATTGCCGCCCTGCGAGCAGCTTAGTCTCCCAGATTTAGTCGGATTACTCTGACCACCCGTCTGGTTGCAGATTCGAGGTCGCTTGCGCGGTCCTCTACCTCAAGCGAGCGGCATTCCTTACTGGAATATCGCGGGTACGGGGCGTCCTTTCCTCGGCGACTATCACCCGAGATCGGCTGGCGCATGTATCATTTTTTAGGATAAGCAGCTTGAGGTACCTACTTACCCCTGCTTTCTTAAGAAGCATACACTTCTAAACTCCGCCGGGTATTAGTCAATGATAATACGGCCGGTTTACCCGACCGTGCGCCAGCTGTCCAGATCAGCCTGAGTTTCCGTCCCCGGATCCACCGCGCAGCTGGATCACCAGGTTGGTCCCACGTCGGGGAGGCTCCCGAATAGGGCTGCCCCGCGAGCTGGGCCGATCGGTTGACATATAACGCCCATCATAACCCAGGCTATACGGAACCATTATGATCTAAAGTGACAGGGGAGGGGGAAGAGAGGTAGTGAGGAAGGGTAGGGGAGAAGTCCCTGTAACGTTCGAAATTCGATATATTTGATGGGCTACTCAAACGCGGCGCGCAACAACCAACTAGCATATTAATAACCACAAATTCCATGCAATGAGTCTGCAAACGCTGCAAATAAAGATGTACTCACATCGGCTGACCTGATTTCCTCGACATAACCTTAAAGTATTTGGCCGTCAAGCGGAACTTGCTCATATTGAATTTTGAAGCAACATAATACAGTTGACATATTTATTATTGGATGAAGCGATGGGTCTTCTCGCACAAGCGCAATCATTTAACTTTTCACGTAACGAGGGGCAACACAAACTATGGTGCCAAATCGTTATTGCCGTGTGCTATGCATGCATAAAAAATGTAGAGACTTCAACGTTATAGACATATTTAACCGACACAGTTATCTACCTTCGTTAAAGAGGTACGAGAAAAGATAAAGAAAAGCTGGAGATAAAATCGAATGGAGTTTGCATCTCGCATTCCCAAATTCACTCACATACACAAACACCATACATATATACACACGCACATGTATGTGCATTCATTCAAAACCAACCAACACCAATAAACCAACATCCATACACACACACAGCGGCTTTACCTCTAAATTTAAAATTCTTTTTTTGTATTGGTTTTTCTTCTTTTTTGTTTTGTTTGTGTTATGATAATATTTCGCGTTCCTTAATAATATATTGATTATAATTTAAAACATCATTAAGTTGTATGCCTAGGTAACGATTTGATATAGTTAAAGAATATGTTTATATTTTATTGATATCCTGTATGTTTTTATTAAAATAAATCAATATGCGGCTCGCGCATGCGAAAATTAAGGCGCCACGTTGGCTAAATCAAGCGGAATGATTTGCCGAGCGAAACACCAACGGAAGCTAATACACCGAGAGCTTGTAATTGCTTGCGCGGAGATACCATTCTTACGGCAAGCGAAACGCCAGCGGGAGCCAATACGCCGAAAGCCTATTATTGCGTGCGCAGAGATACCATTCTTCTGAAATCGCGCATGACAAATAATATATTTTATAGAATGAAAATATAATCTTCACATTTTAATCATTTACGAGTACCTGCTTGGTACGTATTACCAATATAGTTTCAAGTTGTTTGCCCTCATAGATTCCAAGATAAATGCAAATTGCAAAAAAGTGATGACTTCAGCTTTTATTTATTTTTATTCAGAAAAAATCAAAATATTGAAATTTCGCATTATAGTATTAAAGATAAATAAATTTGCTACAAGACACATATTTTTATTTTTGTTTAAATGCACGCGGGAGTCACTTAAACTATATTGCAGAGTGTCAGTTTTTCACTCTTTGAGAGGTCCTTAATCGCTAATCGCTATTAGTTATGTTTTCTCGGTCAACTAAATTCATTTCACTCACCTCGTGGGTTTGTAATAATACCAGCCACGAGCGCAGTTAATTCCCATCTCGTTCGCTTTTGAATAATTTTTCGCTTTTTTGTCCAATAACTGATAGCTCGCGTGCACCAAAGCGATGTGGGTTTTTATCGTACCTGATCTAACGGTATGCATATCATTACATTGTGGTTAGGATAATTTGGGTCGTGCTTGCCTTAATACACATATGTATAGAAGGAATTATGACGATGTAGAATGTAGTTAAGACGGGAATATAAATAAACATCGGGAATATAAACCAACGATTTGTTTAGGATGAGGTTACAATGTAAAACCAAATTTTGGTCGAATTCCTGGCAAAACCCTCGTATACTCTAATCAAGGAATATGAACAAATGTAATGGTTAACTTATTTAGTGAGTTATTTATTACTTTCCCTTAAAAACTTCGTGTTACACGAAGCATGTAAACAGGGAGTCTTGTATTCGAGCCAAATTTGGAATTTGAGTTCTCATCTAATGCCGAAATTTGAAAAGCTGATCAGAGATATCCGTATTTTTGTTTCAAAATGGCGGCCTTTTCCAAAATTAAAAAAATCATAAATCCGTTAATATAGGACCTATAAAAGTAAATAAGTATAACTTCGAATTCTGAGAATATCGCCTACAACTCTTGCTTAAGTCATCGATCGACAACTTGTCGACATCGAGCGAGTTTTGAATTAAAAATGTTATGATCTGAAAATTGAATGCTTCGTAACTCCGTTAATATTAATGCCAGAATGTAAAACAAAAGTTTCTTAGAATCCTGAGAATAATGCCTCTAACTTTGTAGTACCTAATTCATTTCTTAATATTTTAGTAGTTTACGAGCAATAATAATTAAAACAAATAAACTATCGTACTTATTATAATAGCCAATACCTACGACGCCTCTTTATCAAGACGAATTTTGGGAAAGTATATTTTGTTTGTGTTAACATTGGCAATATTCCAATAGTTATCCAGTGGACGGTTTATAAAATGTATCTGTATACTATATTGGCTGTGCTACCTACCTCGTAAAGATTACGTCTTGACGTAACACGTTTAATGGACACGTAAAGTTATACACGAGAGAAACATTCACAATACGTCGTTTCTCGCAGCTTGATTTAGGCTCATAGGCACCAATCTTTATGGCATTGCTCACACGCTTCCAATGCCCATGTGTTATATTCCCGAGGCAGCAAGACATTATACGCGAAAACGCAGCACACCTGCGAAGTGACATCATTTGACGTCATGCCTGCGCGAAAAGTCAAAATTTACAGGGAATGACGTCAATATGCGGTCAAAAACAGACGCAGTGTTATGCGTCTTCCTCGAGAATAAGGCCGAAAAACTCCTCAACCAATGATGATAACTACACATTGTAATTGACTTTTCTATCTACATTATTTACTTTAGCTAAAATGAAGCATTTTATTAGGATTTATAAATTGCTATGAAAAATAGTTTTGATTTTAAGTGTTTTGAAGAAATCGTGGTTTTTGCTTATGAACCAGTCGACTCGCCGATATCGATTTCCAGGAAATTTTCAAATATAAGTCACCGCTTTAGTTTATAAGCTATAAAAGTTTAAAAAACTAAGGCCTATTGTCCACGGCGGCGTTATTTGACAAATGCATGAAAGGTACAAATGACGACAGGCGTATTTAGCTCTTTGCATGTGTCCACGTAATCGACATGCAAGCTCCAATACGGTTCAATTTCTTTCACGTAGAATCGCGAAAGCACATCTTTTCATTGGCAAAATGTCAAGTGATGATGAAGATGTGATTATAGCATACAAGTTTATTAGAAGTATCATACCCACAACCAGGACATCTAGTATAAAATAAAAAGAAATTATTAAAAAAAAAATCAATATATAAAAAAACATTTAAGAAAACAAAAAGAAGAAAATTGACTGCTGAGGCTGTCATTTTTGTAAAATAAACATGTGTTTGCGTCTTGCAATACGTCTCGGGCTGCATGACGAACGGAAATGCGACGCTGCCGCACCGTGGATAAACTTCCGTTTGTTTATACGCAAGAAGCAATCAATCGTCAAATGACGATAGCGTGCGTATGATGTGCGGTTTAAGTTGACAGTAGCCCTAACACGTCGCCATTTTCTATCA